>JAHPZR010029761.1:0-10000 GCA_019787425.1 Platygyra sinensis | reverse complement strand
TTTTGAATTGAAAATGTTTCCTCAAACATTACAGAGCTCTCAGAGTGAAGCTCTACAGGAAACACAAGAGTCAAAGTAATTATTGTTGTGAGTCTGAATTCAGCTGGCTAAAAGAAATTATTATTCAAAATCATGATGAATCTCTAAGCTTGAATTAAATATTGTGACAGTAAAAGCAAGGCAATGAATATTTATGATGCCAGCTACATGTGTGCTTTTCTCCGAGAAATGTACAAATCTCCCTTCATTTGAAGTACAATATACAAAGCCACACTCCAGCCTAGTCAACCATTGAAGACACTTCCTTAAATTAATTATTTATGTGAAAAGGATTTGCATGAGAACACTTGAGCAGGTGGCAGTTTTATTGAATCGAAAGAAGCAATTTCTCACAGATTAAATTCAACATATTTAAGTTCCAGTTTTGTCAAGCAATGTTACATTTTTATTGATTAATCCTCCAAGTCAACCACAGCCAAGAAAACATCAAAGAAATTGTTACTTCTTTTTTCAACAAAAAAGTCCACTGAATGCTATTAATCTAAATATAAACAAAGACAGGGTTTTTCATCCTCAGAGAACATCTGCTTTTTTATAATAATTATAGTAAGTTAGAATTTAGCTCCAGGGTGTCAGAAAACATGTCTGAAAATCAACATAATACATGTTTGAATGGATGTTTACAAATATGCAGATTTATTGTCTGTTTGATGATTTGAGTTTAAAAAAAATTAGAGTTGGCTGTTCATGTAGAAAAGACTTGTATCTCCGACCAACCAGCTTATCAAGTACAGATTTGGGTTCTTTTTTCCTGTAATGTGAATTGAGAGGAGTACAGTGTATAATACTACAAAGCTGTAAATAACATTAACTGCAAAATTATCAGTCCATTGCAGGTTAGCCTGCAGCTATTTGCCAGGTGGCCCTTTTGCATTATTTGAATGCTGTTTATGTCAGAAGGAGGCACTGCAAAAAACACAAACTGTGTTGTGGCCAAGAAATTTAGGTTACCAATTTTAATCCTGACCATACTAGATTCACGCGTGCATTAAACCAAGGGCCATCATGGCTCCCTTAAAAAAACTGACGAAATGTTCCATTGGATTAATATAAATGAAGAGAAAAACCATATTCCACACAAGACAACGTACTATCAAGGACTCTTTGATGCATGAGTGACAATCAGCAGCTGAATTCTTCAACAGTTCTATTTATGGCTGGCTACCGGACAAATTGACCATCTAGAGAAAAGTTTTTCCTTGTAAAGAAGTTCACTTCAAAAAAGTTTTGCGCCCCTGAGGAAACCAGCTCCCCTCCTGCGGAAAATAATTTCATTGTATTTTCTAACATGATCAAATTTTTGATTCTCTTAACTTCCATAACTGAAAATGTGACATTTTGTGGTAAGGAGAATTACATGTAAGAGAGCAAGTCACTCTTGGAGATTACAAAGAGCTTGAATGAATACATTGTAGATTAATTATTTTTAACCAAATTTCTAGTCATTTGCTCTCCATGAGTTCTCGTAGCTCAGTGGATAGAGTGCCGCCTGGTGTTTGGGAGGTCCTGGGTTTGATTCCTGTCGGGGACTCAGATTTTTCTTTGTCCCACGCTTGTGTCATGTTGAATATTTCACATTTCACAAGAATAATTAAATTATTTTATTATTGAATCATTAGTAAATAAATAATAACCTTTTACTTGTACTTTAATTTATGATAAGATACTGATTAACAGTAATGATTACTTTATAATATTATGTTCACCAGTCCATCTATTAATAATGCATGCAGCCTAAATACACATTCCCACAGTTCAAAAAATCAAAATCTCAGGGTCCTCTATCCTGGTTGAATTGTAATTTTGAGATGTTGGTTTATGCGGAGGGATCAGGAAAACTAAAGAATCTGGAGAAAAATCCTCAGAGTACCAACAACAAACTTAACCCACATAATACAGCACCAGGCCGGCATCAAACCTGGGCTGTACCATCCCTGTTCCTCACAGGGTAAGCAGATGTTTCAACTGACTAATATTACAATGCATTATCAAATTTACACAATAGTTTGCAGGGGTTTAATTAGGGGCTGGGTATTGGGCAAATTGACCAGCTATGAGGGCGATTTAGCACCCCCCCCCCCCACCCCCCAAACACACACACTGGTTTTGAACATCTAGAGGAAGGAAAGAAGAAAGAAGTTCAGTTCAAAACCTTGTGCCATCCTGGTGAAAACAGTAACCAGACCACCAAGTATGGAATGTTCTAACTATTGAAATAAAAATGACAACTTACTTTATCTGAAAGCCGTTCCCTGGACGACGCTTCTGACAGAGGTATGTTGGTGATGGTTTTACAAATCACTTCCTTGACTTTCTCTTGAACTTCACCAGCATCTACCTGGCTCTCCTGAAAGCAAAAGTTTACAAAAAAATTATCTCACCTATTTCATTTATTAACCAAAAATAACTGAAAATTAATGAACGTGTGAAAGAGACAACTACCGGTACATGTATTTTAATTTTACAGAAAAACAAATACAATCTGCTTCTCACGCTGGGTTGCCAGGATGCCTACTACCGCAAAAGACAAAAAAGGCAGCAAAACACAAAAACTGCATACGCTATGTGCGCATGTCTCAAGCCAGACATGCACCACGACCGAGGCTCCCCAGCGTAAGAAATCTGTTTCCCGCTTCTTTCATGCTTCAGCCAGCGGGAAACTCCAATTACAAAAGCTAATATTTTAATATAAAGTTAACTCTTTTTGCAAAAAAATAATGCTTCATTAAATGCCAATGTAACTGACTCCTCTGTGATAAGATATATTGTATGTTCCATGTAATCAGATTGGAGCTGGTTTAGGAGCAAGGCAACCTACATGTAAGCTTATGATGGACCATTATTTTTTTTGACAGGGTGGGGGGGGGGGGGGGGGCGGGTTGCGGGCAATTTTCCAGGGTATTAGATTTTTTTCTCCCCTTTAGGGTGTGCATGAATTTTTTTTTCTTTTTTTTTTTAGGGGGGGGGAGGGCAGGGGGCACTATGAACAACCTTGTTCCCAGGGCCTCTCATCTTACTGCCCCCCTTGGAGCAAGCGAGGAGAGACCCTGGTTAGGTCTGGTCACGTGCTACTTTGACAATTGAGAACATCAGGGAGGGGTCCTCTGTACTCAGGCAGTTTGTCGCGTTGGGCTTTGTCGCGCTGCGACCGACATTACCTGCGATGTTTAACAGTAGACTTCGGGCAGAAATTTTGAATGGCATCTATTCTGACGTTTATCTGAAGGTTAGGAAGTGTGTCTCAAGACAATTTACTATGGTCGTAATGTTGTTGCCGTCATACCCATTGGATTTATGGAAAGTCAGTCATATTTCAAGTGTGGACGACGAGCAGCGCAATTTATGTCAACTGTTGTTTCTCCTTTGAAAGTGACAATCAGATTGATCCAAAAAAACATAAGAACACCTCTAGACAAACATACAGCTTTCTCGAAGTAAAGCAATAGCAGTCTGACTGGAAAAGCTGGACAAAGATAAATATCATTTTCGTGATTAAGACGTAGCACACTCTGCTTGCAAACAGTTCTAGTCTAAATAGCCGGGTCCGGCGTCACAACATAGAATGCAAATAAGCAATATGTTTGTAAAGAAAAAATTGATCTTTGTCCCTGGAGAGCCAGTACCTTAAATCATATCTTATAATAGAAACGAGCAAAAACAAAGTATAAGCACACGGCAAATTACCGAAGGTGTCAAACTCTATGAAGCGACATGCAGTTATTACACAGCTGAAACCATGCAGACTTATGACCTCTAAAAATGTTCTAATGCAGTCAAAAGGCTCTACTCTACTAATAATTTCCATTTTTTGTAATAACATGGCATAAAGTGCCCCCCAGAAACACGCGAGAAGCAAGGAAAGGTTGAGAGACCAAAAATTAAAATAGAAAGGCAAATGCACAGTTGCAGACAGTTGCTTAGAACCGTTGAAGTCTTGTAGGTGTATCACGTACATTGTTTTATTATATAGGACATATTCAATAAAAGGAGTCTTGTAGAAGTCTTGTAGGTGTATCATGTACATTGTTTTATTATATAGGACACATTCAATAAAAGGTAATAGAGGGTAATAGTGAAGAATAGTTCCCAAAATATACTGTCGGCCGACTGTCGGCCAACTGTCGGTCGACTGTCGGCCAACAGTTGGCCAACAGTCGGCCAACAGTCGGCCCACAGTTGGCCCACAGTTGGCCAACAGTCGACCAACAGTCGGCCGAAAGACGGCCAACAGTCGGCCGACTGTCGGCCGAAAGACGGCCAACAGTTTGCGTTATGTTTGAGGCCAAAGTGTTGGTCGACTGTCGGCCGACAGTCGGTGACCTGTTGGCAACCTGTCGGTAATGTGTTGGTAATGTGTCGGTAACCTGTCGGTGGGGCAAACAAATATGATCGTAAACATTTACTTGTCTTTTGCTTCTAAACTACATAAAAAAAGTTTAACTCATTTCATAACGATACCTTGCTGAGCACTTTCGATACTAGTATGGCTTTTGTCCACTGTTTTAGCGTTGACTAGCGATACTTGCCCGAATTGGTTCCTATTCATTTATCCGCCATTTTGAAAAGTTTTTTCAGACATACATGAAGTACTGTTAGCTATAGTTTTGCAATGCACTATAGGGCGATTGGAAAATTACTTTTAGCTTTGCGTATTTGTTGCCCCAAAATGGTTAAATCCGAAGCCTATTTTGTGTAAATACAAAGATACGAGAAATGGGTACTAAATTTACCACTACATTTTGGTATGTGCAGTCAGGAGTAGGAGTAAAAAAGCCTATCTTACAGTTCAAAGAGGATCAAGGAGAGAGATCTGGTACGATCGACAGATTTCAATTTACTTTTTTCAACCGGAAAATTTTTTGACTCTATTTATTTTTACTCTTTTTTTAGTCGATTTGTGCTCTACTTAACAGTGTCGGCCGACTGTCGGTGATGTGTCGGTAATGTGTCGAATATGGGAGCTATTGTTCACTGTTGCCCAATAAAAAGTGCATTTTTCTTTTTCTAGGCTACTTTCGGCCAAATATAAATCCAGTTTATCAGCAACGATGGCGAAAAGCAGATTGTGACGAGTCGATGTTCTATCATCCTCAAGCTTCATGCTTTGCAAAGCTCAGTGCACCGACAGTGCAGTGACACTTCAGTAAATTTTTTCACCATCTTGCTCCTTTCAAAGTGATTTCAGCTTTCAGTGATCAAGGCCCTAAATATTCTAAAATTGTTCAATCAACACTCGCAAGACCTCCATAGTAGACATGGTTTTGATTCATTCCACGGTAAAGATGACTCAAAGATCTTCCATACACAGCCATGGAGGCGGCGTGCAATTATTCTTTCATCATCTTGAGGAGATTTTTACAATATGTAATGTTCCTAACTGAACCAGACCACACAACGTACAACAACTTAGACTGCCACTATCAAATGATGGATAAGTTTTCCTCTGCGTTAAAAAAATATCACCACTGTCCCTGGTTTATTTTGGTGAAAACATAATTATACTGCACTCCAGTAGGCTAAGTATTGACAAAATTCCTACTAGGGCACCCCTCCCTTCAACAATTTAATTGTTATCTCCCAGATTCTGGGAGACACATGACTGTTTGCCCCAGGGGCGGTAAGATGAGAGACCATGGGAATGAGGTTGCAGGGGGAGGGGCAGGCAATAACTTGTGCAATAATTTTTTTAGCATATTTGAGAATTTGACCTGGATAGTAGAAAGCATTTGCTCATTCTTTTCCATGGCTCCCTTTGCACAATTTTTTTCAGCCATTTTTGCTACAGGACCGGTGTAATTTTTTTTGGTTTTCATGGTTCAATCCATAACAAATTACTGAAAGATCCCAGATCATCTGCATTCTTCCAGCACAACATCTAAAGAAAGCACATGATTGGCTCATGTGCACACAATACATCTGCAATGGGAAACCTCTTCAAATTATGGCGGAGAGAAGTATTTCCCACACTGTTGGCAGTATTCATTCATGACTGTGGTAGACTAAAAAAATTCCTCTCAATTTTATTTTAGACACAGCAGCAAGATGAAACATCAGTTCTATGCAATTACTTTGACCAAAAATCAAGTTAAATTTGACAATGAGATTTATTTTTATCATCACAAGATAGGTGCCTGCTGACAACCAGCTGCAAAATTCTGGTAGCCAGTACAAATTTTTGGTCACATTAGTGACCAGGAAGGCACAATTTTGGATGATGGAAAAGCCAGCATATGAAGCAGTCATCCATTTTTTTGGAGTTGACCTAGGTTTTCAACGATAGCATGTGACGCATAACATCAGCCTTCAATGTTCCCTGGACAACCACGTTCCAAGACCAAAGGCCAAAATGGCTTGCAACACTATACTTAAAGATGAAAGATCTGCAAGCATATATGATTTAAAGCAAGTCTGAAGACAGGAGATGACCAGTGGCCATTGCTAGACAAACGACCCTGCCCGCAGAAGCTGCTGGCTATCAATAGAGGTGATGTGGACAATCAAGACCATCCAGTTGCGCTAAAGCACACAACTACATGTGCATGTACATCTACCACTACTGCTCAGGCTAGACACACTCTAAATTTTATTCAATGTGAATTCAAGCAGTGCCTGAGAGTATCAACTTAAGCACCTCCATCTAAGATTGTGTTTTGTCTTGTGTGCTGTATACATGTAACTGACATCAACAAGTATCTAATTTGGTTTATTTTGTGGTCTTGCAGTTGAAAAAAAGTATTTTTTTGTGCACAATCACTAACAATCAACTAAGTCAGTCACTTGTGCAATTTGTATCAGCAAAGTTGTTAACACTGTCCTTTAGGCTATAATTTGAGTGTACAGTACAGCAAAGACAAAAAAGTTAATGGATGGATATCACATAAAAATATGAAGACATGGAAAATTGCAAAAGGTAGATAATGATGACAATTTATCAGTGACATAATAACAAAATCAACAATGTTGTTAAGCTCATTTTAAAGATTTGAAAGCCAATGTACAACAATAAAATAACATGTACAATCATAGATCAAAAAATAACAAAAAATTTTAAAGTATGAATGTGTGATCATTTATTGCCATAAATAAAGACTGAAATGGAGACAACCATTTACATAAGCACTGGCAGCAAAACTAACTTTATTATGTGATCAAGGTGTAAAGAAGTACCTGCCGCAGGCAAGAATGGGGTGTGTGTGTGCGATGCTGGACCAACATAACTACTTACCCCATTCAAATCTGAAGGATCTGCCGATGTTTTAATGACACACTGGAGTTTTGATTCCTCACTCTGTTCTAAAACATCATTTCCAATCCCTGATTCAAACCACAATACAGTCATTTAACAACTGACCCCTTCATAACCAGCCACAGCAACCAGTAAATTGATGTACAACACAAACCCTTCATCTCAATCACAGGATTTTTTTTACCTTGCTTGGAAGAGTCTTGTCCCATGTTGGGATAACAAAAAACCTTGCTGTTACTGGCACACACTATCGCTAGGAATCCAGGATGATGAGTATATCTTGTCTCTCAAATGAAACAGGCAATTTTTGTCAAAGTTGAATAATTAATGAGCTACTACATGTAGCTTTTCAACTCTCTCAAGGATGACTAGTGTAATGCCACAACAATGTTTACTGGAATGAAGACAAGAGGCAAGGGCCTGGGGAACAGTTGGCATTCCAAAATAATAACATCACTGTGCATTTTATAACTTAGGTCGATAAATTGAGAATCTTGTCGTGAGCAACAGCAGTAGGTGAAGGCAATAAACACTGGTGTCACCTGTTTAAATCACTCCATTTTGTACCATGATGAACCTTGTAAAAGAAACATCATCAATGTATGAAAAGCAGTGAAAATGTTTTTGTTTTTTGCTAATGCCTGAAATCCAAAATTAATATCTGGAGAAGGCCTTCTTCAGTAGGTCCCTCGACGAGACAGATTATTGACAGCTTAAAAGAGTCCACTTTCCAGAAGTGACTGAAATCTAGTTTCTCCTCACAATGTTAATACAGTGTCATGTACACAGGTGAGGAGAAGGAAGAAATTTGTCAACTAAATATTGTCTGATCTACCACCAAACTCTCAGAACTATCACTTCAAAAAGATGTCTGCTAAAACAGCAGGAAGAATGGCTCTCTTTAACAGACAGATTTAAACCCTGCCAAGGTTTAAGACAATATTGATGGTGAAAAATCGACAGAGAAGAATAGATTCTACAGGTGGATGACAGGTACTTGTAGCCCAGCCAAATGAGAGACAAACAGCTGGTAAGCATGAAGGGGTTACACTTTGGAGACAGAGGTCTTTTAGAAATTTGTAACCTGTATTTCATTGAAGTAAGTCAAAAAAAAAAACAAATTCTATAGCACTACCTAATCTTGTCATAACTATAGTAAGTGGCAATGACACCATTTAACAATTTTGAAAATAAATAGAATACACAGTAAAACTCATTTTACCTGTAAGTGGCCGTATGGTGTGTATTACTTGTACACATGCATAATAGACAAAGTTGGAACTTTTCAAAAGTAGGAAACTATAACTATGTACATGTATGATAACATTACATGTAGGTAGGGCAACCCATTATTAACCAAAAAAGTTTTTTACAGTTTGTTGCCAGCGCTGGAGAAGTTTTCAACTAATTTAAAAAATTTTCCTAAGGGGGAGGGTTCCAATTCCCAAAAGTTGTTTTCAGTACAGTTCATTTAATAGGCAATTACTCGTAACACAAGTTAAATAGTGCAAATCAAGTAAAATAGAGCAATAAAGCATTTATATGGTACTGCTACTGGCTTGAAAGAACAACCTAAATTATAATATATATATAGAGTTCCTTTAAAAATTATTTTTCTTGCAACTGGAAAAATCAGTACAAGGTCTCTACTCCCCATACATGTACATGTACAAGCTGACCATTTTACCACCCAGATATGCATTAATGTAGTAACTAGTGTACATGAAAACATTGCCCAATGTTGTGGTTTAAACCTTTTTATAATTTATAACTTTGTTTATTTAAGTGCTTTTTTTAAAAGTCTTCTTCCAGAATATGATCTAATGAATATATTGTTAAGAGACATAGTCCTCAAAACAAAATCTCCTGTCCAGAAGAAAATTGCCAGCCTGATTAATTGAATTTACTGATGTAAACCCACAAACCATCTGTAAACAAAGTACACATCTATCTTATTAACATGGGGACACAGTTGTTGTTACCTTTGCAAGACATTTAGTTGCCCAGAGCCCAATCTCTTGGAACACCAATGAAAAACTGTGACGCTTACTGCCAGTTCTTTGAGGGAGAAGTGGTTTAAACTTGAGGAGCTACCTTGAGTAAGAACCCAGAACACAAAATTGCATTAGGTCAAACTGATGAAAAATCATTGCATTAGGCCTCTATTAGGGGGTCCAGCTCTAAGTTTGTAGTGCAAAAAATTGGGGCACACCAAAAGAAGGGGGAATTGCAGCACACCAGGGGCATTGTGTACCATGACTCCCTCTATGTTTCGCTCTGCATTTTTTTCATGTCTGTGCCTCAACTACATGTAAATGCATAACCTGGAGGAAGGCAAAAAAAATTTGTAGGTGAGCATTGACTTGTGGAGAAGAATATACCAAAATAAAAATTAAAAAAAACATATTCATAGAAACTTTTGCCAAAGAGAATTTTGTCTTTTAAAAAAACTTGACTTAAGAGCTGCATGTTACACGGGGTTCCTTTAACATTTTTGGGAAAGAAGGGCAGATGGTTTTCAAAAATTTTTCAGACATTCCGGGCCAAAAAATGCATAAACAATGGGTAAAAACTGAACCTCTATATAAAAGAAACAAAACTTTTCTCGAGGCAGTCAAACCAGGGCAGGCAAAAAGCACAGGCTGTTAATTTATCCAGCGTTCCCCTTACCCTAACTGGCCACCCCAGTAGTGT
>JAHPZR010029757.1:0-12500 GCA_019787425.1 Platygyra sinensis | reverse complement strand
GCCGCTAACACTATTTATATACGTCCACGTGTATAAGCTAATGACGTAATTGCCAAGCAACGAATTAGCGAATCAGAAAGAATCAAGATTTAAGAGAAGCCTCGATATAGTGTTCGTTACAGAAACTAAGTATTCGACCTGAGACTTAATATAAATTTGCAGGTGTTCAGGGAATGATTACACTGGTGCTATAGAAATACGCGTAAGAAACAAGATAATTCGAAAGTTCTGAGTAAAAAATAACGCATCATGCAATTAAAGATTCATAGCTTACACAAACCTCTCCAACTACATTAAAGGCTATTTCAAGATAATTTCGTTGAACAATGTTTCCTTTCCGTTTCGTGTTTTATTGCCTTTGTCTCGCAACAGGAGCTCTGTCCTAGTCGATTACAGAGATAATTGAGTCCTTGAATTCGGATCTGTTTGGCAAACTCACGGCACGATGTAACTGGAAATGGGTTGTCGTTGAGTCTGCAAACTTCGCACCAGAAATGAAGTTACTTATTGGCAACTAGTCACTACAGGATTGTGACTGCAAGAATAAATATGTCGATAAGAAAGTTTTGAAAAATGATATCTCTTTGTCTCTCGTTTAGCTTAAAAATACATACAGAACCACATCTATTCATTCATTCGTTCGTTCGTTCATTCATTCATTCATTCATTTATTTTTTCACTTCTTGCTCACAATTTCTCTTTTTGTTTAAATAACGCTCTTAGCATGACTTAAGGTCACACTTCTAACAGTACCACATGTTCACTTCAATTTTATTCTCTCTATGTAACCTACAGGAAACCCCACATTATGAAGGAAAAAGAACATTTGACGTTAATTTTTGTCTCTGGAATGAATGTATATCTTTTAGTATTGAGTTACCAAGGTGTGAGCTGACATAGGTAATAAATACACAAGTCAGAGTTTTGTCTCTTCTCAAAAATGTCAAAAAATGTCAAATGTTTGTTTATAGTGGTCATGCACTTAGCTACACCTAGCTTGTTCACAGACATGCCACTCAAACTGAAGGAAACAAATATCGTCCAAATAAATGGTGTTCTTTGCTGCCATTTAAGATAATGTTGTTAGTAGACCAATTCATTGAGGGAGTAGAGAAGATTGATTAAATCCAGTAACAGGGAGGCAGCGTGGCCGAGTGGTTAGAGCGTCGGATTTGAAATCCGTAGGTCGCGGGTTCGAATCCCGTTCTGACCACTAGCTGATGTTGTTCTCGGTACCCCCGAGTTCAACTTCTCGGCTGCTCTTGTAAATAGCCAGCTGGTCCGCCTCCCGCCAGTTGGGATTCTTAACAGTTTATGTTATATTTACAATGTTTGGTTATTTATTTACAGTGTCCCCAATTAGCACAGCAGTGCTAAATACATTGACACTTAAATAAAGTTATTATTATTATTATTATTATTATTATTATTATTATTATTATTATTATTATAACAGTTGTCTTGAGTTCCATGGTTTGCTATTCAACTTTTCAAACCATCCATTTAATAGACTGTCAGCCTCAGCATTTCCAGTTAACAGGTGCTGTTCAAAAACTGGTGATGAGCTTAATTCATACATAGGCTTATGAGAATCAGGGGAGAAAAAGAATTTGCCTCCGTGTTGAGTATATCGACTTAAATTTGTGACATTTTCTATATACAGAGTTCCTGGAAAGCAGTGCGTAGAGACAGCAGCATCATAACTTGATTCATCATCAATAATCATGCATTGCCTCAAAATAAAAAAGATTTCCAACACTCGTACTGGAATCATCTTATCAGTCCAATGTATGTCCTCTTTGTAGTTCTTGAACATAAACAACAGTATGTTCTTTATGTGGTAAGATCTTACAAGCTTATGACAACATCTTTTGCATTGAAATATTTTACTTAGCTCTGGAAGGAAAGCTGATAGAATGCATTTTGCGGTGCAGTACGCTTTTATGCGCCCATCTTCTGGTGGCAGAGACTTAAAGTATGAAAGTTCTAGCTGTGGAGCAGTGATTCTTGTTGAAATAGCTTGATGAAAAGCATCTGTCTTACCAAGAATTGCAAATAATTCTAGTGGTGACTGCTCCATGATGACAGATATGTAAGTAAACATCAAAGCTTGAATAGTAAGGTAGTCGTTGAAATTTGGATTTACGTCATCTGGAATGGACAGAGCCCCTTTAAAATCATCAGCCCTTATTGGTAAACAAAGAATCACATGGTCTTTTTTCCTCAGTACTGACTCGATGCCACCCGGGTAACAGGCGTGAATCAAATGTGTTGATAAACAACTCCATAAACTTTGAACGCAGTGCAACATCGATGAAATCAGTGGTATCTGCATGAACCTCGCATTCAAACGGTAAGTGATCCAGAGCAGATGGATCCTTCACGTAAATCCTAACTGCATCCTTCGTGACAACCGTTTGGAAGTATTCTGTGCTGGCAAAATACTCCATGATAACCAGGAAGTCAAATTCGTCTGGGGCCTCTATTTTCGTTTTCTCAGCCACACTTCCGGCTTGAACGAGTTGACATTTTTCGAAGCATTTGTAAGACTTTCCAAGCTCGTCTAGGCTGTCTTGTAACATGGTTGTTATTTCATGCAGTATTTGACAGCTTTTTTGATTATTATAAATGTCCAGTTGGTTTGCAAAACTTTGGAGAAATGAATCAAACACCGGCCCAACTGAAACTGGGATTTTGTGCATTGGAGAAGCTTTGATGTTTACTTGTCCTTCCGTGTAATCTATTAATTCCCATTTTTCATACGGCCAGTCAGGGATCCTCACTTTAAAGCAACAGCCTTCGTCTTGCAAGACAGGCTCCTCTTTGGACGCCATATCTTACAAACAAACCAAGGAGAAGAGAACCCGATCCGGCGAATTCGAGACGTCACGCAAAATGTCCCGGATCACCAAATGAGCGTTGCGTGATCGAGAGATAAACAAAAGTACGCAAAGAGGATGTCACGGAACGTCGCCTCCAAACCAACTTGAAAAGTATATTTTCACGCAATTGACTGAATTGGGTTATTTCAATTGTGCAGTGCTGAGCCCTCATCTATCGTTTAAAGAGGCGCTACTAGCGTCGTTGTCCTCTCGATCCAGTCTTCACCTAGCTATAAAGTTTGTTGCATGACACAGTCGTGGAAGTATCGACCTGAAACGTCCATGCAATCATGGCTGTCCATCTGTGGATTCGAGGGCTGAGAAGAAACCCAACGAAAGACGAGCTCTCCTTTCGACTCCTTTACTCCAGAGAAATGGTTTACACAGAGTTACCCCAACACACCATTGAAAGCTAACTGCAAGTAAACTGCAATGAAAAGCAAGTGAAATAGGCACTCACGTAATTAATGTCCGGGTAGTTAATGCACCAGTCATTTGAAAACCCCGCACCCCACCACCCCCCCCCCCCCCACCAATTCGGGCCTTAGCGGGGGATTGGCGGGGCTTTCACCTCAGATACACTCCATGTTGGTTCCCCGGGGAATTCGCTGGTTGTCACGGTCTTTGCATCCCCTACCGGGGGGATAACCGAGGCAGTCACTCCCTGGTCATCTGCATGAGTACTCTTTTTGTTTTGAAACGATTTAATTGTTCACATTTTATAAAGCGTATTAACCATTACTCTACATAATTGTCAATATTTGGTATCACTGTCTCGCGATTATTTTTATTCATTATTGTGGAACGTACATCTCGATCTGGAAAGGACTAATTTTCAACTTTGATTTCACGATGACTTTGATCGACGATTAGCGTACGTGAAATTGTATCAGGTTTCTGCGCCCTTTGATCAGTGGAATCAATTCTTTTATAATGTGATCACATTGTATTCAATCATCAAAATGAATTAACTGAATCGGTTGAAACAATCTCAATTCTGCTATTATTTGTGCGATTAACACTACTGTACTAGTTGTCTGCTATGTTTCATTGTCAATTTTCCATGTAGAAGTATCAATGGAACTGCTTCTACAATAAAGATCTTTTGACATTCATTGTGCATCAATTGAGGTCCTAGATTGATCAAGAAGGCGATCAGCTAGAAACAAAAATTCCGACGTCCTTTGTCTTCTACTAATGGTCACTAACATTCAGTATAAACGCGAAAGATAGTTACCACACTATTATAAAAAACGGCGTGCAGAGAACAAGTTTAGTGAACTTATCGGTTCTACAAGCAAATGCACATTGCCGGATTTCATACGTCGGGGGCCTGGGTACAATCGGTGTATTATGGGATTAACAACACAAGACCCATATATTCAGAAAGAGCACACCGAGCTTTACAAAATCTTTAAGTTTCGTGTTAATTGGGCCAATATTGAACAAGATACAGCCATTCAAAAACTTTAAAATTTGCAAAGAAATGTATGGCTTTCCGGACAAGTGCAGTGTCCGGAAAATGTATGGATTTCCGGACAAGTGTCCGGCAATCCATACATTTGTTTGTTGTTGTTCAATATTGGCGCAATTTACACGAAACTTAAGGATTTTGTAAATCTCGGTGTGCTCTTCCTGAATATATGGGTCTTGTGTTGTTAATCCCATAATACACCGATTGTACCCAGGCCCCCGACGTATGAAATCCGGCAATGTATATGTACGTAGGAGACTTCACTGGCACTCGCTTGCTTAACAAGAGGAACCGAGACTCTGAAGTGGTGGCTTTCACAGTTTAATCTTGTAGTCATCTACAGCGTTACAACGTTAACAGCAATTGCCTACTGATACAACTACTGGAACAAATACTGGAACTACCACTGAAAACAACTCCTCAATCTTTACAATGTACTCATTTTTATATTAACTCTAGCTACGCCCGAGACTAATGTCAAGAATAACCCAGGTGGTACAAAACAAAGTACTCGGATGTAAATCCTTAATGAAAGCTGCTGACTCGATAAGGCAAGCAGAGATTAACCAATTAAAAACCAGGAAAATAGAATAATCTTTAGCAACAAATAACCTTGGATCAACCTATGGGAGCTGGTCAACCAAGGTCGCAAGAACGACACAAACATTATCACAGGTGAACGACAAAACAAAAGGCCCAAGAATAAAATGTTTTCACGGTTAACGGAAAAGGTGCTCGAGAACCGAGTGTTCCACATATGTGCGTTAACCTTGGCTTGCCAAAACTAAGCTTTCTTATAAAAACATGATTTTCAAAAACATATTTCTTTTTGGCTCCACAACATGTAGTTTGTTTTTGGCATTCAAATGCAAGGTGGATTATATGGCAGTTACAAACCTAAAGAGGATTATTTTCTAACTCTTGCTTGAAAATCGCTAGAAGAAAATTGTAAATCACTTTCTAAGTGCGGCGAGCTGAATCATAGAGAAGAGAAAATAAACGTTAAACTTATGACTGGTGCCGGCTGACAATGTGACTCTTACAACGAGGAGGAGGAGGAGGAGGAGAGGAGGAGGAGGAGGAGGAGGAGAGGAGGAGGAGGAGGAGGAGAGGAGGAGGAGGAGGTGGAGGAGGAGGAGGAGGAGGAGGAGGAGGAGGAGGAGGAGGAGGAGGAGGAGGAGGAGGAGGAGGAGGAGGTAAACTCTGTGTTCTGCAAGTTGAATGTGCTACAAAGTAATAGTCCCGCCGAACCAAGCGACTTATAAGTGTCGACCAGGATTGTTTGGCATTCTCCCAGGACTCTGATGTAGGCAAATAATCAGTTACAGAGAGGGGAATATTTTAAGTTAACATAATATAAAACTGTAGGCTTTTCGTATAATTATGCAATATTAGGTTATCTATTAAGAAACGGATCGCTTTACACTTTAAAATTGCCATCAATTGTCAAATTCCAAAGATAAATAGTTTTCGGGATAACAGTCTCGTTAATTTCAGGGGCGGATAAAGGATAACTGCGCCTGGAATTTTAGAGATAAGGGATGTCTAAAGCCCCCTCCCCCTAACAGGGCCTCATTGAGGAGCCTTTGCAACTTATTTGCTGGAAGCTCAAAAATCAATGTTTTTACTTCATGGTTGCCAACAGTGTCTTTTAACCCGTGTGTTACGCTTGGCAATAATAAGTTGTTTTACAAACTATCGGAGCACCATGTCTCTGTGGAACAGTAGGAGCGGGGAAAAGCACCACTCACTGTTGTCCCCGGGGACCAGGGACTTCACTCACCGTACCTACACCATTTTGGAACGAAACTCCCATGTGTAGAAGGAATTCCAGGTTTTAAATTTGATTCCTCATTGGTTGAAGGTCAACTTAGCAACAGACAAATCGATCTAATTTGTTAAAACAAGCAGCTGCAAAAAAATGCTTCAACCAATAAGGGCTCGGCAAATGATAAGCGTTCGATAGCAATCCTCGAAAGGCTCCGGCCAAGGACAGTGACCCACCGGTAAATAACCACTCACTTGCAAGAAATTTAAATTGTGTTTACAGTAAAACTATTTAACATCACAGTTGTCCTTTCCGCTACCGGCAAAAACATCTTTTACGGTTTGCCTTATCAGTACTAGAGAGTAAATGAGTAGTTAGGCCTGAGTAAAACTGTTAAAGCAAGCAACACGTACATATATTCACTCAAAAAAGATTCAAGAAAGACAAAAGGCACCTTAATAATTTTCTAAAGTGTTTCAGTTTCTGTGGTTGTGGCGTTTATTTGACCATAGTTGTAAGAATATAATAACAAAACCTTTATTTACCCTCGGAAGTGTTCATAGCACAATTACTAGCTAGTGGGGCCGAGCAAACAACTGAAACAAATAATTCAAACTGAATATATTTATTTATACATTATAATTCACAAAGGTTTCCCATCACTGATAATGTGCATGTGAAAGGTTGAAAAAAAGACAAAAAAAAACGGCCATACAACTGAAAAAGGCGGTGCTATATAACATTCTTAAGAATCCCAACTGGCCGGAGGCAAACCATATTTGGCTATTTACAAGGATTTGAATTCGGAGCTACCGTGAAACAAATGAGGGTAGCCGGGTCAGAGCGGGACTTGAAGCCTGGATCGCCGAATTGCGAGTCCGACACGCTGACCACTCGGCCACGCTGCCTCCAGTAATAGAGGGGAATGGTTATGAAGCTCGGTAAACCTCAAAGGATCGAGCAAAAAAGTCAAGGTTTTATACGTTGGAAGGTCCACGACCGTGCGCATTCTTTTCTTTTGCGTTCATGCACTTTAAGGACGTTCGCGCCCAAAAACTTCCCACGCACAGATTTTTTCTAAACTTCGTCTGCAGGTAGAAAATGATAAGTTAAGATTAAAAACGTAAAAAAAATCGGGGGTCACCGAACTCGTTTTGAAGATAAGGCGTATCACAGACCATAGCATTTCTAGGATTCCAGTCATTCGAGGCGATTTTGCTCAGATTCATTACTATCGGCATATAGTTAATTTGAAGAATCATATCTAAGTTATGTGTGTTTAACACAGCACATATAGGCCTATTTGATAGATCTTTGCTACACATGTCATTAAATCAGCTAGAATTAGCCTTAAAAAATACAACTTCTAAGTTACGCACACCTGTATCCACGTACAAATTCGACCCTATTTGAATAGCATATGAGAAATAATTAAAACTTCCCACGTACAGATTTTTTTGTTTTTTAGTATAATGGAAAGAATCAGAAAGGAAGTGATCTGCCGAAAAAAATTGGGGGTCACCGAGCATCCAACAAAAATATTCGCACACAAAGTTAACGCAAAGGTCATCAGCTCTATATTTTGTTGAGTTTTCGACTCGGTGCGCGCGCTTGAAAATGACGTGGCACGCTTGTGACCAATGAATAGCGTGCGCACTAGAGATGCGCAGTAGCTAATGGGCGCGAACGGCTTACGGTGGCTGAACACAGTTTTGATAACCTCTGTTTCATTTACCCTGCTTCTAAAACCTTGATCCTTTGGTCGCCAAAAATGGCAGCAAGCAAGTTAACAACACAAACTTCAACTTTTTGATAATTAAACTGTCGTATGTGCCGTTTGCCATGGCAACATGATTAATTATAAACAGGCGTTTAAAATCGGTTTTGTTTATTTGCAGAAAAATCTAGTCATTAGATTTTCTTTATAATTTGCATGCAACAAGCTTGTAACGATACTCACATGTTAGCGCTACTTTAATAATAATTAACAAACAGATCTTTAATTATCCCTCGTTGAAGGTTCACTGGCATATCTTGAATTTCCTTGTTAAATTTTAATTTTTTGAATCCTCCAGTTACTTATTTCCTAAAGTATTTTCGCTCTAAATTTCGTGAAATTCTAATGAGTGGTTCTCGAGAAATAGGCGTATCTCCAATTTTTCACTCAATCGCAATTTTTTCGACTTACTACGCATGCGCTGCATTTAACTGGGTTCCTTCGATAACAAACAAAAGCGAGGAATTGCTAACTTTCTTTGCATCGTTACTTTTTCTAACATACCTCTGTAATAAAAGAGTAAAACCATCAATACAGTGTTCATTTGTGAAGAAAAATAGTACAGACAGCGCGGACATTGAGCAAATAAAATGATCGCTGTATTGATGCCATGCTTGTTTTTATGCAATACTTGTGCGCGCGCTGAATTGCGTTAGTATGAGCGCGCGCGAAAACTGTGTTCGGCCACCTAAATGAGTTACGCAATCAGAACATTTCTATTAGTTGTTCCTAGGTCAGTAGTAATCAACTATTGTGTTTTGTGCAGGGTCAAGACCAAAACAGAGAACAAAAACATACAACACAGAATTTTGCCGAGTTTCATAACCATTCTCCTCTATTAACTACATGATTTCACCTCGCTGACTTTTTTTTTTTTTGTAGATTCTAGTTTCTTCAATGTGTGTAATTTATTTTGTATGGTATTTTAATGTATTTTTATTATATTTTCTCGAAGATATTAGCTACTAATATTGATAGTATTACAAGCTACTCTAAAATTCGAGAGGAAATAAAGTTTATGTATGTATGTATGTACATTTTTTCAAGGTTCGAGTGCTGGCATTCCAGAGGTGACTGAGCCCGAGCGGACGCCCGACCGTGTATGCCCATATTGAATACCGCTGGCTGGTGCGGGCGGTGATCCGCATGTGATAAATTTTCCGCGATGCGAGCTCGAGAAGCCGGACTCTAGAGGAGAACGAGCACTATAGGGCATGACAGCCTTCCGTAAGGCACAGTCTAAGAAACAAAAGGCTAAAAGACATAAGTAAGTGAATCTCATAAGGTTATGCTGACGCTCTGGGCCAACTTGCTAAGGAACATCACAACGACGATGATTTATTATCTTATTTGATCGGCAAATTTGTGCTTAATTGTTCTGGAACGATCGGTAACTAATGAGAACAGAGTACAACAGAGCAGAAAATGTCCTGCATGAGACGAACGAGAGGGGCTGAAACGAGAGCGTTTTAATACCTACTGGAACATTATGACAAGGGCCCCAGACGGGGGTCCTTTTAATGTTCGTGGAGTGTACATGTGGAGCAGTAACAATTTGTACCTCGAGAGTCCAACCTTATTTCAATGTATTTGGAACGCCGAACTGACCTGTAAGACTATTATGGAACAAGAACCCTGCCTCGCTGCAAGTCCGAAGGTCTGCGAGCAAAAAGCCGTTTCAATAAGAAACCCTGTATGGCTCAGAAAAAAAAAACACAAAACGCTTTGTGTCGAGGTCACCAAAAAGGCACATTGATCCAGCGACTGAAGTATGAACGATGAAAAACCTCTTCAAACAGATGTTAGAAACAAGTCACACCATGGAAATGAAAGAAAAAAAGTGGGGAGAAGTTTAAAAACAGTTAGTCGTCTTATGAAGATAGTTGAAGAGACCGTGAAGCCTCTTGAGCAAAAGAAATACCATTATCTTACATTAAAAAAATGATTTTATTTACATATCCTCAAGTGCTGTGTCATATGATCTATTGGATAGAAAGATAAAAGGATTTACATACTTGTATGGCGAATTTAAATAAATAACTAATTCTTTTTCTATTTACAGCCGCTTATTTCTTTGAACCGCTGGCTCGCGGTATTGGAGTTGATCACCAGTCCTTCCCCTGTCCCCTACTCCGCAGATTTTTTTTGCTTTTTACTGTCGATCTTTGTCTTTTGCAATTTTTACCGAGGTCCATAAGACTTTTATTTGAGAAGTCCATCTGAACTTAGGCGAGATGGTGAAAATGATATAAAACACACAAATGAAAAACGAGGTAACTAGACTTGAAATCTAACTAAGTGCTTCTTGTCAGATGGACTCTTAAAATTATTTACAGGCTTAGTTTTGTAACCTGTGAAAACAGCCGTCCTTCTTCGCTCCCGGCCAGAGTGGCGTTTCGCGTGAAACGCCACTCGGGCCGGGAGCGAAGAAGGACGGCTGTTTTCGCAGGCCATTAGTTTTGAGTCTAAATTTAAACCTATATTATGAGCGAAATTTAACTTAATTTGTCAATCCAAGCCTCAACGGACTCAGAAATGTATGAGGCAAATTAATTTCCAGAATCAAAATACTAGGATTGCACTTTCTGCAAACTCAATCTGCGGTTTAGAAATTGGTTGTAGAGGAAAATCCTAATTTCCCTATAAAAGTTATGATTGCAAAATCACTCTCTTTCTAAGCAACCAACAGGTTGATAATAACGAGATCACTAACAACTGCTTATTACTTGTAACTCCAGAAACTCCATTAGTTTCTAGTTTTTCTGACAGCTTTGTATCGTGGGCGCCATTTTCTATGACAGCGGTTTCAGTCTCATTGTCTTTGGCTCCTCCCACCTTGTTACACTCGTGCCCAGTGCAACACCGGACGCAAACTCGTCTCTTTCCAGACCCCACAAGTTCTACCTCACGCAGACAACCGTCCTGGCATGAGTAACCACGCAGTCCATCGTCACTGGAGCAACCAAGCATGATTGGCAGAATGCTAAAAATTTAATGAAAAAGACCCTGTAAGTATTTATGACATCAAACAAGTCGAAAAGCTCCGGGGACCGCTAAATGGGAAATTGAGAACGCCAGAAGCTAACTCTCAAAAAGGCTTTGTTAACAATCGAAATTAAGAGACTCAACTCACCTTGAGTTTGTTTCGGGCGAGCCACTCTGTTCTTTCAACGTAATAGCAAAGCATTTATCTCCAGGGGGACACTGCGCGGTTGTCACACGATCTTGTAAACACATCCTACCCTGGCATTTAGCGCAGCGAGGGCCCGCGGTCATTAGTCTCAGCTGCAAAAACGTATCTCGTCTGAACACGCAACATCCGCGCCCAGGCCACAAACGACCACCAGAGGAAGAGTTAGTTATCAGATTCACGCGGTCTCCAAGGCCCAGGCAAACGCGTTCACATGAATATTGTCTTGTTTCCCTGGATTCTTTTTCGTTTGCCACCGTTTCTTTCACCGTTGAGACGCATAATTCCTTTCCATGAAACTTTGCCTTAAGGTTGTAGTCAAAGAAATGCATTTTTCCATCATTTGGTATTGTGTGATGCACAGTGGACAACGGACGAGGTTTGTCGCGACGGAAATTGACGGAGACGTTTTGAAAACGTGTAACACTCAGAATGACTGATGTAACGCTACCGCTCGATCCGCCACGCGGTTGGCACGAAGTGATGTAGCTGTCCGCCTTGGGAAGGCTAAACAAAAGAAGTCCACTTTGAACAAGAAAATTAACAAACAGTACTTGGTAAGCCATCTTTCTGTGTTGCGTTTGCTTTGATTTCTAACTGAAAATTCGCTTGGCCGCGAATATTTAAGGGTTCAAAAAAGATGGCAACACCTTTCCTCATGCTGGTCAAGTGACGGACGTAATAAGGGTGAATCACTTCCGGTTGTGATTGTTTTGGAGAAACTTCGGGAGTAGGTTCCACTTGACTGAACATTGTTCCAAAAAAGACGAAAAATTCGGTCCGAGGTTTAATTAGGAAGACGTGGACTGTCACTCAAACTGAGACCAAATAAAACCAAGGTATAAAATGGGGGACCTGATCATAAGCTTGTTTTAATTTATCCGATTTTTGCTTCAGTGCTCTCTATATTTAGAAAAGACGTCGTCATTTCATTTATTGATGCAAATCCACTCTCGCTGATTTAAAAACATACATGTTCAGTTCTCCTCAATTTTTTTCTCGTGGATGAAAGGTTCTAAGAATTAGATAGTACACGGTACTGTGCCTTGCTGATGATTATCTGAAATCTCATCATATGTCTGACTATCAATGTAATTACGAGGTAACAAGACACAGAAACAAGAGATAGATCTCTCGGAAATACAGTTACTCTGTGACAAACATCACTCTATGACTCTATTCAAGCCAATTATTTCTAAGAGCCGTGTTTGCCATCAAATGAACAATACAATGCCTTCAAAGGGCTTTTTGACCTGGGGAGATTTCGAGATATTATTTTGCTGAATAAAAAATAGTTTGGGTCAACGTTCACAATTCTTCGCATGAAAAATCACAAGCAACGTGATTTTATTAAACGCGGCTGTTTCGCGAAATTGACTTCCCTGGCGAGTAAACTTTCCTGTTTATTA
>JAHPZR010029756.1:0-42909 GCA_019787425.1 Platygyra sinensis | reverse complement strand
GGCTAACTAGAACTGTTCGCTGTCAAAATGGCATGACAAAAAGCTAGTAGCGTCGTGTTTTCGTGTTACCGACCTGCATAGCGAGCAGACTACAAAGGTATAATTGAGTTGACTTATAATTCTATTATAGCTGTCCTACTGTATAACGAGTTTTTGGGGGATTTGTTTTCGTTCGGGGACAACGATGTCAGTCATGTGAATCAACTAAGTTCAAAGCTTGATTCTTAACCCTCACTTCATGCTTAGTAGAATTTACCCTAAATTTTAAAGAGAAATTAACAGAATGCTCGAGACTTACAAGGAATGCACTAGGATCCGCCTAGTGATGGTAGCCTGTGGTGCATTCCATCAGCGTAGTGTTTCTGTGTTCACAAGCCAAGAGTGAAGTGGTCAATTTACTTTCTAGGGAAATGTTCGTTGCAAGCATCGCTTTTGTGTGTGTACAATAATAAGATTAAAAAAAACAAAGAAGCCGACATTTCATGTGAGAGGGGGAAGATAAAAATTGAATGTTTCATCAAGTAATGCTGTTAAATTGCGTCATTATCACATATCCCCTAAATTATGGACCGGAATTACTTATGTAATTCATACTTGATTCTCAGGAATAAGACCACTAGGTCGAATGGGTTTTGTTGCAATCTAAGACACGAAAAACCCTTAAAACAATGATATGACTTATTTTAAAGACAATTGAACTTCCAGGTTCGTGACATAGATTTCCGGAGTATGCACGCGTCACAATGAAATCAGTACATTTATGGACTCCTACAACGGTCAATAAGCTTCTGTACATAGTTGTCATAAGCGAATAACAAACTTCCCTTAATTTGTCGGGATTATAAAAGACACTAAGCTAATTACAAGCTATTTATCTGATGGTATTTGGTAAATCCTTAAACTCATTATACTCGATTAGTGAATACTTGCGTAGCTGGAGTTCAAGTATGTTAATCCATTTTCTACTTCAAATATTTAAAGTAGTTTGTTTAAAGAACGACCGCGACTTGGCGTGCTCGTCAAACAGAAATAATTGCTCTTTTCAGGCTTATAAGGTTAAACAAACAAAAAAGCAACTTGATAATAAGTCATTTGAATTTTATAGTCGACCGCAAACTAAACATTGCACAAATACCTGTTTCTACCCTCCCTAAAACATATCTGAAGATTTTCAAAGTTTATCTTTGCAACAGTTTCTTTTTTTTCTCTACTAATGCCAAATTTCACCCAAAAGCAGCGATTATGTGCTCTGAGCTGCGTCTATGTTAAGTGAAAAGCAAAAAAAACTAGGTCATCTGTAGCATTTACAAAGCGAGGGACTAGAGTAATTAATTCCCTTCTCAAAGGGTTTAGATCTTACTGATAGGCCTCGCTGTTTTGACATGGGATTGGCTCAAAATGACGATATTTCGATATTTATCAAAACAAGGCGAGATATCGGTTTGACAAATAGCGAAACTTATCTCAAGGGCTTGCTATTTCGAGTAAACAAGCCAGGGGAAACTCGTGTACACGTCCGCAGTCTGACATTTAGTTTTATCGCCCGGGAACGAGGTCCAGGCATAGCCCTTACCTGTGAGTCTAAACAACCAACTGCCGATATACCAGACTGGTAAGTCGATTTTGAGGGTAAACATCTCCCAATATTAAGACTTTGAGGAGTTATCTTGCAAAGATCATCTTATATACGGATCACGCAAATGAACAAATGATGTCTTGGAGAAGCGCTCCATCTCCAAATTGCACGCGAGCTCGCAAGCCACAGGTTTCAGCGTACTATTACAGTAATTCATCAATTCCCGTTGGATATTTTGGTACCACAATACGAAGAAGACCTGTGGGGTTTGGATTCGAAGCTCCATTCCAAAACCGAAGGAACTTTACAAACAGTCGCGAGCGCTGGAGGCAACATCACGTCAACATGGCGTTTGGTGAGCTGAGAAAGCTCCTGCCTACCTACCCCCCTGACAAAAAACTCTCCAAACACGAAATTCTGAAACTGTCCATGAAATACATCTCATTTTTAAGCGGTGTGTTAAAAGGAATGGATTCAAACCAAGCCGAAATTTGCTCTGATTGTGTTATGGATCCATCAAAGTGCTCTCCGAGTTCAAGTTCTGCTACTTCCAGTAACGATGGCGTTTTATCAGCAAGATTAGATTTGGAACATGTCAGCGTAGATTCGTTAACATCCCAGATACGACTCGAAGAGGAAGGCGATTGAATTCCAGGGAATTTGTATTGGAATGGTGCAATCCGTCACAGGTTGCAAGTAAGATGAGAAAAAACTGCAGTGGAATGAAGTATTCAAGGAGGAAAGAACGATTTTAGCGAAACGTGAGAGTTTGCTCGCATACCTGAGGAACAGACGATGTCTCACTGACACACTGAGACGCGAGTGTTATATCGTTTATATGTTTGTTAATAACAAGCTAAAGAGATCAGAACCTGCTCAAGACATTACGAATAGTTTACACCAGTCTGAAACACATCACTGCAACAAAAACAAACTAACACGAAAGCGGAATTAACAAGAAACAGTATCCAATTCATCTGCAAAAGAACTTGAGATCGGATAAGGGAAAAGCACTCGCTATTAATTGTATAAGAACCCAATAAAATGTATGAAGTTTGCTTTCCTTCCGGAATCATTCAGTTTACGAAAACATGTGCACAACAGCTCTGTATTCCCGATCGATTACCGGGATCATTTGAGATGGCCCATTTCTTTTTTCGTTATCAAACTATAAAGATTTCTTATCATAGATAAAGTTCTCTTGACTTGTTTCAAGGACCTTGAGTACAGTTCTCAGCAATTGTCTAACCTTGTTCCGCACCAATTGTGAGTGAGTTTTAATGTGTAGCACAAAAAATCGAATTTATTCAGATAAGCCTTAGTTAGAAAGGAAAGAAAAGGGGAAGTTTTCAAACCGTAGGCGATAAAGTCGATAAAGAAAAACAAAAGTGGACATCAGTTCTGGCAAATACACAGGCTAAATGCCAAGATTCTTTTCCTGATAACCTTAAGTTCAAGAATTTCCGAAATGAACATTACTCATTAACTAGATCGATTTCTTCGTGTTCTTCATAAACAAATTTCTTTTATATCGCTCGTTATTACAAATCAAATAAACAGGAATATCAGAAATCACAATTTTAATGCGTCTGGGGTTATTAAAGGGGGAAGTTAGAGAACGGTGACGTAGCTCGTCCTTATTAAATTTCATTGTGTCGCAAAACGCCCGAACAGTTTTTAATTACTTAAATATTTATTAATGGCACCTGTCAGCAACCTTAATTAAGAGATACGGGAGCGCATTCGACCTTAAACTCGTTACAGATTTTCTGGAACGTAAGGAGAATCTTGTGTTTTCTCTAACTTACTCCAGATTATGAGACTTAGAGGCGCGAAGGACTGAAGACTTTTTCGTGATAGTGTATTTTGCAATCTGTATAGCAGGCGGTTTGGATCGTGAGGGGCGTTCGTGCGCCATGAAACGTCTCTGTTGCACGGTAGACAACGTTCCTTTGCTCTGCAGACTAAAATTATCTAACTATCTAACATTTTGAAAGACTTAGACCATAAACATATGGGAGGTCTTTCACTCTAATTGCCGAATGCGCCCCTGCAGGGATATCGGTAAAATGACTGAAATCGATGCCATTGGTGTTTCGGAATCTATTTGTTTCAGAAAATCTCCAATTCACAAAGTTTAGCAGTTGATCTAAAATTATTGTGACTGTTTCCTTTAGGACTAGAATTTTAAGTATTTTCAATGTACAAGCTGTGTCTTATCGAAATAGGGAATTTAACAGGCTAACAGACACGTTTATTTCGGGGTTTTGGAGGTCAAAAGGTTTATAACAATCTGGTATAATGTTGTGATAAACTGTCGTGTTTTCTAAACTGTAATATTACCTTGTCTTTTGCTAAAAAATATCCCCAGGCTTGTTCTGTTGCTCAACAAATGCCTTGTCCAAAAAAAAAAAACATCCCTAATTACCAACATGGAAATTCTCCTGTCGCAATCAATAATGTGATAGGGCAACAGGTAATGAGAATTAAGCCTATCAGTAATGGAGTGTTGACTTAGAGCTAAATATGGCATGGGTGCAAGATTTGGATCATGGATGTAATTTATCTCCCCAAGGAGTGTTCCACTTGACTTTTGAGGGAGGGGTGGGTGATTTGGAAATAAAACATCTTGCAGGCATACTTGTACCCAAAACAATTCATGCACGCTACCCCTGCCGAAAAAAAATAATGCAATGTTACACAGAGAAAAAAGGTCACGCTTTAAAGCAATATCAATTGGGCCTCACTACCAAGTGATCTTAAGAAACTTCTGCCAAAAAGGATTTTTAAACACAAACGGAAACAGCTTTTACTTAACCATTTTTAACCTTTGTTTGTAGTAGTATTTTACATTCTAGTTGTAGTTTAAACCTTAGGTTTAGTCTCATTAGTTTTTAACTTTTATTAGTTCAATCTGTGTTTTAAACTTTTTAGAGTACCCTCAGCTACCCTCTGTTACAGCGAAACCTTCAAATTAGGTTTTTTTGGTTTGTTTCCCTTTGTTTTCTTTTAATTAACTGTTCGTCTATTTTTTGGTATTTAGCACTAGTTCATTAGTCGTTAGTATTCGTTATTGTTCGCTTTATTGTTTGTAAGAATGCTTATTTTTCGTTACTTCGTCTTGTTACGTAATCACTTGTCAAGCCTTTTTAGAATAAATAGGACCTAGGTCTTCGTTATTTTACGCCACTTTTAAGTTTTGAAGCAGCAAGTTTTTTTTTATCTCGTGAGTCAGGACACCGTTAAGGTAAACCTTTCTTCGTATTATCCGTTCCTTCTTGTTTGTTATTTTGGTTAGCTATTATTTTCTATTACTAATTTTTCTATTTTTCTGGTTTATATGTAGTACCGTACGAGTGCAAAGTTATTAAAGGGTTTGGTTCACGACTACGCGTAACTTCGGTTACACCCTCCACCTCTAGATGATTGGAGGCCTTCTCTTAAAATGTTAATTTATTTTTATAATTATTATTATTATCATTATCATCATCATTATCATTATCATTATTATTATTATAAAATTCAAACTTTATATAACTTTGAAATGTATATAAAATTTACAGAAATAATAATAGTTTAAACTAATTATTATTGTTATTATTGTTATTATTATTATTATTATTGTTATTAACAATTTCTTAGTGTGTCAAACGGTTTTTTTTGAAAAACAGTGTCAGTTCCATGTCTGTGCCAATCACACCCAAAACTCAAAAGGGTCCACCCCTAACCCTTCAGAGTTTTGTAAATTGTGACACAATGAACATTTCATCTTCACCAAACAAATACTTTATTTAACATCCAAATAAAATTTTTGCTGCCTGTTTTCCTTCAATGTTACTACAAAGTAATAATAATAATAATAATAATAATAATAATAATAATAATAATAATAATAATAATAATAATATTAAGCTGTTCTAAGAACCTAAGTTGAGTACTATGATTATGAAATAATAATAATGATAATAATAATAATAATAATAATAATAATAATAATAATAATAATAAACAAACAAACAAATAAACATATTCATGCTATCAACATCAGTCCTGCGTAAAGTAAATAAATGAATAGTTAATAAAATAAAATTTAAAAAATCTGTCAAGTAATTATACATAAATATATGGCAGGAGAAATCTCAGAACTATTTTGTGCTTTTAATGAAGCTTAAGTGGCTGAAAGCAAACACTTTATAAACTCTGCAGCAAGTCAATTGCCAACGGTGGCCTAGTCAACAATTAAACCAAAGCGCACAAATAAGAAAAATACTCGACATTCTTTCTAACCAATTTAGCAAGTTTTGAATCGAATTTAAAAAGCTTGTTATCACAAGCAGAATATTGAGCATGGCGTGATTAGAATCTACAGTAAACACTGTTAAATAAAGCAGAAACTAACAGTAAGTTTTGTTCATAAAATTTATCACAAAATTTGTTTCAACAACATTTTGACCTTCGAGAAGGAAAGAAGACTGTTGAGCAATGGTTCTTCGCCTCACCTCAAGTGAAGACACGCTCTGTTCTGCTATATTTCTAAAATTTCTTCATGCCTGTTTCTTCAACAGCAGCCAAGTGTTCTTGAGTCTTGAAATTAACTTTCTAGCCATTTGGAAGTCATTTATCAGCCAGGAAAGAGCGAAACGAGTTAAACTTTTGCTTGAAGAAGCGAAGCCGAGCAGGTCCGAGCCCACATGTCACACTGAACTGAGGTGTGTTGAAAAGGTGAATAAATCTGAATTAATTATAATTTCGTAAGAATGCAAACCTCCTCTTACCTGTGGCTTTCTGCAGTTGGTTGTCCTGTGCAGCAGGGAAGTAAAACCAGGGTGCCTAAAAGTGGTTACAAAATTAATATTCATTCCACACGCGAAAAAAGGCCCATCTGAAATTATTACCGCAAGGTAACTGGATAAGCAGCTGTCCTCGTAAGATAAGGGAGTTAAATAAGAAAACCACACGGCAATGGCATAGGCATGCAATAAAAAGTCGCTGAACAAAGGTTTAATGAGCAGAACAATAGCTGTGCATGTGCGTTATAATTCTTAGTACATTTCTTTGCCGTCCTCTTCAAAATGACAAAGTGAAATGACCAAAATTTGCGTCGTGTGGAGAAAATGAACCACGACGGCTATTTTTTTAATCAGTGCTGTGTTCCATCTCTAGTTTAGATAGTTTAATTTGACAGTGATAAACAAGCTAAATGACAGAAGAGTATCACGAGATTCGTGGGAAAAATTTAAGTTCCTTTTTTAATCGACATTGTCCTGGCCGTCGTCGTCGTGGTTTCTATAAACTCCCTACTATCTCTTTTCTGCGGATAAAAGACTAGAAGTAAAGCAATGTATAGTGATCAGTGCCAAGGTGGATCGCAAATTGGTCCTTTCTGCTTCTGCTTCTTCAAAGAAAACAAACCATTTCGATGCAAATTTACGCAAGGGAATTTGACATAACACAAACAACAACAACAATCTTTATTATTTACACCTTTTCTTACAATAAGCATTACATTTTTTAAAGGAATTTAGATCTATAAAGAGGGAGAAAGAAAATAGCTAAACATTACCATTTAAAGGTGTCATCAAAGTCATCAAAGATAACAAATATGCGCATTTATGACGCGGCTAATGTACGAACCTTCTTTATTTAATTAGTTTTATGTTTTATTCATAATCCTTTGTGAATAGAATTTTGATTGTAGGCCTTCATAGTGCATTTTTAACAACAAAAATCTTTAAAAATGGTAATTTTGCCCAGGAAAATCCTTACATGATTATTTTAGAACGTTTTACGTTTTTACCTGTTTAAAATTATTGCGGCCATTTGTACATACGAAATCGAAAGTTTATGTGAAAGGGAAGTGGTTTTAATAGTTATCGTGAAATGAAAACTCTTGTCTGTAAAATTTTTTATTCCCTGAAATTATATTAAATGTGTTATTGCCTTTAAAGTGCCCATAACCTAGATGGGTTATTTCTTTGATGTCCGTAAAAAGTATGCAGGACCCCAGTTAGTTCCCTTCTTTGAACCAATCAAACATGTTAGCCTACCAACAAGACTGGAGAGCCCCAGGTTCGGCAGGGGACTGTTTCGTGTCCATCTACTAATTCTTCACTTCAAATTTCCATTTTCCCAGTCCATCAAATCTTCAACATTTCATATTTTCCTCAATTTAACCTATCCTTTGAGAAAAAGTATCTCTTTCTCAAAATGCCCAAAGATCACTCAAAAATTTACACAAAACTGCAAAACATTGGATAATGCTTTGAGTGGAGGGATTTGGCGTTGCTTGAAACGTGAACGAGATATTGGCAGAAAAGCCATGTTAAGCGACGTCAAAACAACCTTCAAGTGAAACCCCGCTTTAAAAGACAAACAATATATCTTTTGACGACTTTTATTGATATCATGTCGGTCACATTTAGCTTTGATAGTGCGTTTTGTCAGGAGCCCATTTTATGGGCTCCTGGTTTTGTCCATTCTCCTACGCGGAGCTGCGATCCGTTTGGTCAGCGCCAAGAATCGTGAGCTGTAGTTTATGCACAGTCGTAGTAAGGATCATCTCTTTTTATTGACGTTAATTGGAAGTGTTGTGGGCACTCAAAGATCCCCATTCGCGCAATGACCAGAATGATCACGGCGCTACCGGGGGTAAGGAACGAGAAAGACAACAACATGCAAAATATTCACATGCGCACGCTTTTCATTTGAGACCATTTGAAATGAAGAAAAAAGGAAAATGCAAACTTATGTCCAAACTTACTGGACTTCTCTCGAAATAAAAAAAGAAGAATTAGTAGGCGTTTGAAATTCCGAGTAATCTATCGACCTTTTATATTCTGGGACATTTTACAAGAGACCTCGGGCTACTATGTTCCCTTCCCTCCCCTCCCTTCAAGGAGGATTCTTGCTTCGCACCCAGGCTACATCTGTTATGGTAAACAAGGCCTGGAATATTTTTGCTCTCACATGGAGTTTTTTCTTCGGATAAAAACTTTGCTTGTAAAATGGCTCTGATCGGCCGTTGCGAAAGCGGATTTCTGGTCGATCATAAGAAAAGTATTACTGAATCAGTTTCACCATTGTTGTTGACGTGTAAAGAAACTTTATTTGCTCTTTACGAGCCGTACTTTCGATCTTCAACTGAAAACAGCTGCGAGCCGAATGGTACCAGAAAAAGAAAGGTATAAACTGCTTAAGCGTAATCGTAAGATAGAGAACAAGCTAATAAGTTATCCCGTGTATAATTTATTTTTTTAAAGATCTCTGTTACTTAGAATGAGAAATCGCTACTCACCCGATACTTAATATTTTGAAGATCTAGTAATTTTACGGCACGGTTTAATTTGTCATGATAGAAAACTAAGGCTCGATTTTAAGATCAACACAACTACTTTCATTGATTAGGCTACAATCAGTACCCTGGAAATAAAAATTTTGTATTTCTGCACAGCGAAAGAAATCTTCTCAAGTTTGTCCAACTGAGGAGGAATTAGAGGCTGCTCTTCAACATCACAAGGTAAACAATTTTACATCAGCAAAGCATAATTAACTTTTTTTTCATTGTTAGTAATCCTTCAAGAGTTATAGAGTTAATTATTCTCCTTTGCATTGTCATTGATCTCTTGAAATTTAGTACTGAGAGTATAGTAATTCATCAGTACAGGATACCCTAGCAGGCTTACAACAATTTCATTTGATCACTCTAACTTTCCAAGAAATTCAATTTAATTTGTTGTTGCAATAGATTTAACTCTTTGAATGCCATAGTGGTAGTACAAAGTGCAAAGAATTAATAACAATCTAACATAGTTCTGGGTTGTCTAGTGACACATTTTGCCACTGATTTAGCATACAGCTCCTATCTCCAGCAAATTTTCTTCTGTTTTCATTCTTACTAAAAAATCTTTCTTTCAATTTGCAACTTAAGGTACGAGACACAATTGCAACAGGAGTAAAGAGGCTTGTTCAGATCGGAGTGGATAAAAATTATTTTCTCTCTGGAAGTGAACATGTTCAACAATATACTTCAAGTTCAGGTAAACAATCAAAATTAACTGAAAAGTATTCTAATTAAAGATTCACTTAGTCAACGAAAATGAGTACCTTTCATCATGGCACTTCTGGAGACAACAAAAAAATATTTACTGACACCAAAATACAATTGTTAAAATACAAATTATAATTACTGTAGTTTCCAAAAATACAACTTTAGTAATAATAGCAAAAATTTGCTGACCAGAGCATGATGGTTACTGTAACCACAGAATAATAGTAGGACTCATGGAATCCACATCAGATAATTATGTCATTTCATCTCTAATAATAATATAATTGCATACCTGTCAACTCCCGCGGTTTTCGCGGGAGTCTCCAAGTTTTTCATTAGATCTCCTGGTTTCTCGGAATGCCTTTTGGATGATTTTTCGGGGGTTATTCCCTGGACATTGTCTTTAATGACATTCTCGCAATGCATAGATTTCTAGACATATCCAGATTTTTTTACCCTGGGGGTTGGCAGGTATGTAATTGTACTATCACATTGTCCATATTAAGCTACAGTAACATGATGTTTACTTTTTCAGCTGTGCAAGAGGACAGCAAAGACTTTGCTGGGTTGTTAGCTGATGTCTCAAGTTATGCCACATCAGAATCCAGACATCTGTTTGAACCTCTTGTTATTAAAGGTTGAAAATTAATAACAAAGTTATAATTTAATATGAAGCAATGTGCTGAACAAAATTTTAACAAAATACCCAGTTGACACATCATAAAACTTCCTGTAAAATACACCTCTTGCAAGTGCACAAAACCCTTGCAAAATAGCTCCTCCTCACAGCAATTTATTGAGGCTGCTCTAAGGATAAAAATCTAAGAAGGTTTATGGCACCGAAACAGTGACATACATTACATTTTTTTAATCATTAAAAAGAAGATGTAAAGACTGGATGGTTTTTTATATATTAATTGTTATTAAAACAAGAATTAAACATTGTTTTCATTTCTCTCAGGTGAAAATATTACAGCAAGTGAAAGTGATATATTAGACCGGGTGATTTCATACCCTTGTAATAACCCAGCAGTGGTAAATATCTCTGGAGACAAGTACATATTACCTGCTAATTGTAGCTTCTTGATGTCAAATGCGAGTAACTTAAAACCTCTTATTAATCATGGTATGTATCAATAACTGTTACTTTCCATTGATGCTTAATGAAAGTTGTTCGAACAGGCTGCTATCAGTTTTCTTTTCAGTGTTGTTTAGATTTACAAGTAGTTTTTAAATATTAGATGTTGTATCATAATATTTAGTATTTGTTACTGAGTTAATTAGGTTTGTACAATTACAAGTAATTTCTGCTTTTTTGGAATGCTTGTTTTGAACAAACTGTACGACATCTGAATTTATTGTACATTGAACTCTCTAACTCCTTTCTGATTGGCCGAAAGTGTACAGAGAATTTTCGAAATCAGCACCCATGATGTCATAACTGCAGATTATACAATTTAGTTATGTCAAGGATACTCAAGGTCATTGGTAATCATGTCAAGTTCACTCCCTTTGTGTTGCTTCCCATCAGTGTATAATAAAATAATATAATAATATTTAGCAATTATTGAATGAGGCTGAGTAGGATATGAAGAATTCTGCAGATCAAGGAGGGTGTTATCCACAGAGGCCGAAGGCCGAGGTGGATAACACCCTCCGAGACGAAAACGAAAACGAAAACCGAAAACCGAATTCAATAATTGCTTTATTATTAATTCAAAATATTTTCCCGTTCTTAAAGGAGTTTCGCCATTTCGCTCTTTGTTTTTCTCCTCAGCAAAAAAAACACAATCTCATCCCCAGCTTTTCTCGGTCAACGGTTCAATAATCTGCAGCGGGGCTGCACTTTTGACGTCATCGGTTCAATAATTTTCAGCGGGCTGCACTTTTGACGTCATTGATTCAATATGACGAAGATTCTTTCCAAATTTGGTAAACAGCAGCTGGTTAAGGTGAATTATGCATGCAGTTTTAACCAATCAGAAACGGGGAAATATTTTGAATGAATAATAATATCAATTAACAGCCTCGGCCTTTGGCTTTGGCTGATAACCCTTACCTCGACCTTGATTATTCTGGATATCACAAAAACCTCATCCAAACCTCATCTAGTTTATCTTTTTGGTAACTTTGTGAAATACTGACAGAAAGTTGTTCCTTGAATCACCTACAGCCCAGAATAATGGACTTTATAACTTGTTAGTGTTGGATCCCCCCTGGTTCAACAAGTCTGCAAAACGTGGATCAAAGTAAGAATGCGTTTAACTGAGCAGAATATTATAATATGCTAAAAGTGTCAAGTACATCCCCTTGCACAAAATAAAATTTAATTTTGTACCTTTAAATCTGAGTCCATCCTTTCTTTTGCATGCACTGTTTGAGGTCAGCTTTAGGTGGCACTGCCATCAGTGGGTTAAATCTTCCTATCAACCTTGACTTTGTTGTCATCATTTCCAATCATTTTGACAAAACACTTAACTTCCAAGGTGTCTCTTGTCCTATGTATATCAAGGGTACTGGTGAATTGTTGGGGTAACCTCTCAAAAAGGTAGGGTTAGCCTGGAAAATTTTTCACAAATAGAAATCCTTTATGCTTCAAACAGTACTGACATATTCATAGTGATTACCATATTATGGACTTGTGTATGGTGGGATGGGTGGGCGGACATGGACCAGTCCAAAAAATTTCCATCTGACCTTCACACATCAGTGATTTATCCAATGCATTCAATTCAGAAAGTTCCGCAAGACATTTTCTCAATTTTCAGACAAAATTAACTGCTATTAGTGTGGTATGACTTTTTGACTGATCATGAGTTAAATCAGGATTGACTTTATTGGAAAATATATTTTTGCCTTCTGTTATTTTGTATGCACCTTTCTGGAGTTTGTCCGTCTTGCATGATCCAGAGCCCAATATATTTTTCAATGTGTCCCTTCCACTCAGTCATAAACTCATATTATTTCATATGATCTTGATTTCAGAAAATTTGTGTGGCATACACTTTAGATTAATCATCTTGCTTTGTGTTTAATAAATTTAATTGTTATACTTTTACCTTTTTCCTTCTCAAGGTATTCCTTCATGTCATTGTGGCAGATTAAATCTCTCCCAGTCCCCCATCTTCTTGCTCCTGGAGCTTTGGTGGGGATCTGGGTTACCAATAAACAGAAGTACCTAAGGTTTACAAGAACAGAGCTCTTTCCTCATTGGTCAGTTGAGCTAGTGGCAGAGTGGTATTGGGTCAAGGTTACAAGGAAAGGAGAATTAGTGACTGCTCTAGATTCACCACATAAGAAACCTTATGAACCACTGTTGCTGGGACGATTCACAGCAAAGAAGGATAGTCCAGGGACATTTTGTTTAAGTGTAACCAAAGGTGATGAATCTGCCAAGGAGGGGATAAAATTTACTTATCATGAAAATAATTCAAATGTTTCGTCACAGCAACAGAAAAGAAAAAAGGTCACCGAATCTGATGAGGATGATGATGAGATTAACTCAACATGTTGCATCAGTAACAAAAATGTAGCTTCTACAATGCCACAGGAGCGGACACCATTATCATCCTTCAAACCAACAACTGGTTTAAACTGTGCAGCATACAGTGATCATGAATATGAACTTCTAGATAATTTCCTCCAATCTGTGCCACCTCAGAGTCCAAGAAATGACTTTCTAAGTTGCTGTAAACGATATCATAAAAATAAAGTGGATCTTCCAGATGACATGGAAAGTTTGAGCGACGTTGTCATGCAAAAAGAACGTGATGAACAAGACGTGGACCTGTATGAAAGCAAGTGTCCTTGTGTCAATACTAGTAAACACTCAGAGTTATTACAAAGGGACATGAGAACAAAAGAATGTCAATTGTTGCCATATCAGCAAATCATATGTAGTGTCCCTTGCAAGATCCATTCTAGGAAGCCTCCATTGAGTGGTGAGTTGATAATTAGCAATGATTGGCTGCTCATTTCTCCTTGCTAGTATTACCTTATATTTGATCCTTACCTCGCAGATCAATAAGGTGAAGTCTGCAAAGAGCCAACTGGTCTATATACCAGAGATAACAGAGATTATACCAGTTTCTGTCAAGCTACCCATCAGGGGTGACCCTGAACGTTGGAAGGACAGAATGGTGGAACAGCAGAATGGCAGACTGACGAAACAGTGGAAAAACCACCCAAATCCTAAACTAATAGACAGAACTATAACTAAAAAGCATCCCGTCTTAAGGAAGGAGTTGAGAAGTGCAAAAAGAACTGTCAACTATAAAATCAGTCTTAGGATTAAGACAAATGTAAAGTCCAAATACTGTAAAACAAAATGCTTTGTTAAAGATCTACTTCGTCACAAATTTCATTTGCGTGTTGTCGTTAGCTGCCAAATCTGTTACATACTTGACATGTTCTGGATAGTATGTTTCGGTGTACATTAATTTTATTTGATTCCCACTGAAATATCTTTAGTGTCCCTCAGGATTTGAGGTGATTTTCCGACAATCTGTGGCATTTAGGATTTGCCATGTTTTGTCTGCACAGCGTGACAGTGTGATGGCATGACACATGACCTTCTATATGAAAGTTGTTGATTTTGTCACTTTGTTCGACTGTAATATGCAAATGCTACACGAGAATCAGTAGTAGAAGTCTAAAGGATAACAAATTCTTAACAACAAAGGAAATTATTTTACACAGGGAGGAAGTTTCACAAATCACATGCCTTTTGTCACTTTCCCAAATCCCTACCCAGAAGATGGAAGGCTTTATAGTTGTATTTCCTTCTTTTAGGATTTTGGGTGATTTTCCGTCATTTCCTCTTTTAAAATCTCGGTAGATTCTCAGCTGTTCTGCCATTTCTGTGAATCTGTCTTTTTTGGATTTTGGAGGATTTTCTGCTTTTCTCTATTTCGTCTTTTAGGATTTGGGTGGTTTTTCCGCCTTTCCATCATTCCACCATTCCGGCTTTTAGGGTCGCCTGTCCATAAGAGTGCTACCCCCTATCCCCAACTTTATATTCTCCAGTCTCTGTTTAGTTTCATTCACACAACACTGTCACAGTTTAGTACACATGTTGTGACTGGTCGATTTAGCCATATTCTACTGCACAGCCCACCTTAAAAATTCAAAGCTGTTTTTGTCGCCAAAATGTCCATGCTTTATGACCAAGTTTTCTTAGTGTTCTTACTTTCTTAGCAAGTAAAAGTTCAAAACTTTTATACCTGTCATTTTACGGTAGACAGTAGGTCCACATCAACTTCTGGCTGCTTTTAATTTAACCTGCTATATCAAAATTATACCGGTAAGGTATGTATGCATATGTTGCATAATTTTTGGTCTTGGTTAATTTTATAATTTTATTACTTTTATTGAACCCCCTAACTGTAACCCTATCACTAGACCTAACCCCCCAGTGTTTTTTATTATTATGCACTCATCTGGATTTGAACTCCAGACCTCTGACCTTGAAGGCCATCTTCATCACCACTATGCCACACAAGCAATTGTTGCAAATTTGCTCATATTTGTTGGTCTAATAAGTTTTTGGTCCCAGACTCACCCTTCCCCTTTGAGACAAATTAACCTGGTTTGAAAATTTCAACCCAGTTTGAAAAATATGAACCAGTTAAAAATAAAATCGCCTAATTAGAAAAAAAACTAACCAGTTAAAAATAAAATCACCTGGTTAGATAAAAACTAACTAGTTACAATTAAAGTCACCTAGTTAGAAAAAACTAACTGGTTAAAAATAAAATTACCTGGTTAGAAGAAAACAGACTACTTAAATTATAAAATTAACTGAAACCAAAAATTAACTGCAACATGTACATCTACGTACATGTATTCTTGACACCATGTTAGCACTGTGTATAATAGCTTCTGCCACTTCTGTATTTATATGTTCTGAACTTTGCACACTCATACTATTTTTTTTATTCCAGAAATTCTCTCCCAATATGTGCCGCATGGTTCATCATGCCTTGAGATGTTTGCTCGAAATCTCACATCCCACTGGACCAGCTGGGGAAATGAGGTATTTAAGGCATTCAATGTTTAGACTTATAATCCTTCTATTATGGAATTTTCTGAAATACACCACAAAGGATATACAAAGTGTATATACTATGTGTATATAAAAAGCAGAAAACATTTTTTTACCATTAAGCTCGAGACAGAGTCAGAGTCAGACCTTGTTGGTTTGTCCAAGCATGATGAGACATTGTAATATAAAATATACAGATTGTAGTTTTGAGACAGAGCTGAGAATACTATCCATAATGAATACAATAAATAAATAAATTAATTAATTAATTAATTAATTAATGATTTATTTATTTTAATTATGTGTTATCTGTTTGGTTTTTTTTTCTTTATTTATTTCTTTAGGTGTTGAGGTTCCAGGGTATGCAATATTTTGACCAGTTGTCACTCAAGCAAGAAACCAATGAAAATGCTACTTAGCTACAAAATAGTTCTGAGATTTCTCCTGCCATATATTTATGTATAATTTACTTGACAGATTTTTAAATTTTATTTTATTAACTATTCATTTATTTACTTTACGCAGGACTGATGTTGATAGCATGAATATGTTTATTTGTTTGTTTGTTTATTATTATTATTATTATTATTATTATTATTATTATTATTATTATCATTATTATTATTTCATAATCATAGTACTCAACTTAGGTTCTTAGAACAGCTTAATATTATTATTATTATTATTATTATTATTATTATTATTATTATTATTATTATTATTATTATTACTTTGTAGTAACATTGAAGGAAAACAGGCAGCAAAAATTTTATTTGGATGTTAAATAAAGTATTTGTTTGGTGAAGATGAAATGTTCATTGTGTCACAATTTACAAAACTCTGAAGGGTTAGGGGTGGACCCTTTTGAGTTTTGGGTGTGATTGGCACAGACATGGAACTGACACTGTTTTTCAAAAAAACCGTTTGACACACTAAGAAATTGTTAATAACAATAATAATAATAATAATAACAATAATAACAATAATAATTAGTTTAAACTATTATTATTTCTGTAAATTTTATATACATTTCAAAGTTATATAAAGTTTGAATTTTATAATAATAATAATGATAATGATAATGATGATGATAATGATAATAATAATAATTATAAAAATAAATTAACATTTTAAGAGAAGGCCTCCAATCATCTAGAGGTGGAGGGTGTAACCGAAGTTACGCGTAGTCGTGAACCAAACCCTTTAATAACTTTGCACTCGTACGGTACTACATATAAACCAGAAAAATAGAAAAATTAGTAATAGAAAATAATAGCTAACCAAAATAACAAACAAGAAGGAACGGATAATACGAAGAAAGGTTTACCTTAACGGTGTCCTGACTCACGAGATAAAAAAAAAACTTGCTGCTTCAAAACTTAAAAGTGGCGTAAAATAACGAAGACCTAGGTCCTATTTATTCTAAAAAGGCTTGACAAGTGATTACGTAACAAGACGAAGTAACGAAAAATAAGCATTCTTACAAACAATAAAGCGAACAATAACGAATACTAACGACTAATGAACTAGTGCTAAATACCAAAAAATAGACGAACAGTTAATTAAAAGAAAACAAAGGGAAACAAACCAAAAAAACCTAATTTGAAGGTTTCGCTGTAACAGAGGGTAGCTGAGGGTACTCTAAAAAGTTTAAAACACAGATTGAACTAATAAAAGTTAAAAACTAATGAGACTAAACCTAAGGTTTAAACTACAACTAGAATGTAAAATACTACTACAAACAAAGGTTAAAAATGGTTAAGTAAAAGCTGTTTCCGTTTGTGTTTAAAAATCCTTTTTGGCAGAAGTTTCTTAAGATCACTTGGTAGTGAGGCCCAATTGATATTGCTTTAAAGCGTGACCTTTTTTCTCTGTGTAACATTGCATTATTTTTTTTCGGCAGGGGTAGCGTGCATGAATTGTTTTGGGTACAAGTATGCCTGCAAGATGTTTTATTTCCAAATCACCCACCCCTCCCTCAAAAGTCAAGTGGAACACTCCTTGGGGAGATAAATTACATCCATGATCCAAATCTTGCACCCATGCCATATTTAGCTCTAAGTCAACACTCCATTACTGATAGGCTTAATTCTCATTACCTGTTGCCCTATCACATTATTGATTGCGACAGGAGAATTTCCATGTTGGTAATTAGGGATGTTTTTTTTTTTTGGACAAGGCATTTGTTGAGCAACAGAACAAGCCTGGGGATATTTTTTAGCAAAAGACAAGGTAATATTACAGTTTAGAAAACACGACAGTTTATCACAACATTATACCAGATTGTTATAAACCTTTTGACCTCCAAAACCCCGAAATAAACGTGTCTGTTAGCCTGTTAAATTCCCTATTTCGATAAGACACAGCTTGTACATTGAAAATACTTAAAATTCTAGTCCTAAAGGAAACAGTCACAATAATTTTAGATCAACTGCTAAACTTTGTGAATTGGAGATTTTCTGAAACAAATAGATTCCGAAACACCAATGGCATCGATTTCAGTCATTTTACCGATATCCCTGCAGGGGCGCATTCGGCAATTAGAGTGAAAGACCTCCCATATGTTTATGGTCTAAGTCTTTCAAAATGTTAGATAGTTAGATAATTTTAGTCTGCAGAGCAAAGGAACGTTGTCTACCGTGCAACAGAGACGTTTCATGGCGCACGAACGCCCCTCACGATCCAAACCGCCTGCTATACAGATTGCAAAATACACTATCACGAAAAAGTCTTCAGTCCTTCGCGCCTCTAAGTCTCATAATCTGGAGTAAGTTAGAGAAAACACAAGATTCTCCTTACGTTCCAGAAAATCTGTAACGAGTTTAAGGTCGAATGCGCTCCCGTATCTCTTAATTAAGGTTGCTGACAGGTGCCATTAATAAATATTTAAGTAATTAAAAACTGTTCGGGCGTTTTGCGACACAATGAAATTTAATAAGGACGAGCTACGTCACCGTTCTCTAACTTCCCCCTTTAATAACCCCAGACGCATTAAAATTGTGATTTCTGATATTCCTGTTTATTTGATTTGTAATAACGAGCGATATAAAAGAAATTTGTTTATGAAGAACACGAAGAAATCGATCTAGTTAATGAGTAATGTTCATTTCGGAAATTCTTGAACTTAAGGTTATCAGGAAAAGAATCTTGGCATTTAGCCTGTGTATTTGCCAGAACTGATGTCCACTTTTGTTTTTCTTTATCGACTTTATCGCCTACGGTTTGAAAACTTCCCCTTTTCTTTCCTTTCTAACTAAGGCTTATCTGAATAAATTCGATTTTTTGTGCTACACATTAAAACTCACTCACAATTGGTGCGGAACAAGGTTAGACAATTGCTGAGAACTGTACTCAAGGTCCTTGAAACAAGTCAAGAGAACTTTATCTATGATAAGAAATCTTTATAGTTTGATAACGAAAAAAGAAATGGGCCATCTCAAATGATCCCGGTAATCGATCGGGAATACAGAGCTGTTGTGCACATGTTTTCGTAAACTGAATGATTCCGGAAGGAAAGCAAACTTCATACATTTTATTGGGTTCTTATACAATTAATAGCGAGTGCTTTTCCCTTATCCGATCTCAAGTTCTTTTGCAGATGAATTGGATACTGTTTCTTGTTAATTCCGCTTTCGTGTTAGTTTGTTTTTGTTGCAGTGATGTGTTTCAGACTGGTGTAAACTATTCGTAATGTCTTGAGCAGGTTCTGATCTCTTTAGCTTGTTATTAACAAACATATAAACGATATAACACTCGCGTCTCAGTGTGTCAGTGAGACATCGTCTGTTCCTCAGGTATGCGAGCAAACTCTCACGTTTCGCTAAAATCGTTCTTTCCTCCTTGAATACTTCATTCCACTGCAGTTTTTTCTCATCTTACTTGCAACCTGTGACGGATTGCACCATTCCAATACAAATTCCCTGGAATTCAATCGCCTTCCTCTTCGAGTCGTATCTGGGATGTTAACGAATCTACGCTGACATGTTCCAAATCTAATCTTGCTGATAAAACGCCATCGTTACTGGAAGTAGCAGAACTTGAACTCGGAGAGCACTTTGATGGATCCATAACACAATCAGAGCAAATTTCGGCTTGGTTTGAATCCATTCCTTTTAACACACCGCTTAAAAATGAGATGTATTTCATGGACAGTTTCAGAATTTCGTGTTTGGAGAGTTTTTTGTCAGGGGGGTAGGTAGGCAGGAGCTTTCTCAGCTCACCAAACGCCATGTTGACGTGATGTTGCCTCCAGCGCTCGCGACTGTTTGTAAAGTTCCTTCGGTTTTGGAATGGAGCTTCGAATCCAAACCCCACAGGTCTTCTTCGTATTGTGGTACCAAAATATCCAACGGGAATTGATGAATTACTGTAATAGTACGCTGAAACCTGTGGCTTGCGAGCTCGCGTGCAATTTGGAGATGGAGCGCTTCTCCAAGACATCATTTGTTCATTTGCGTGATCCGTATATAAGATGATCTTTGCAAGATAACTCCTCAAAGTCTTAATATTGGGAGATGTTTACCCTCAAAATCGACTTACCAGTCTGGTATATCGGCAGTTGGTTGTTTAGACTCACAGGTAAGGGCTATGCCTGGACCTCGTTCCCGGGCGATAAAACTAAATGTCAGACTGCGGACGTGTACACGAGTTTCCCCTGGCTTGTTTACTCGAAATAGCAAGCCCTTGAGATAAGTTTCGCTATTTGTCAAACCGATATCTCGCCTTGTTTTGATAAATATCGAAATATCGTCATTTTGAGCCAATCCCATGTCAAAACAGCGAGGCCTATCAGTAAGATCTAAACCCTTTGAGAAGGGAATTAATTACTCTAGTCCCTCGCTTTGTAAATGCTACAGATGACCTAGTTTTTTTGCTTTTCACTTAACATAGACGCAGCTCAGAGCACATAAATCGCTGCTTTTGGGTGAAATTTGGCATTAGTAGAGAAAAAAAAGAAACTGTTGCAAAGATAAACTTTGAAAATCTTCAGATATGTTTTAGGGAGGGTAGAAACAGGTATTTGTGCAATGTTTAGTTTGCGGTCGACTATAAAATTCAAATGACTTATTATCAAGTTGCTTTTTTGTTTGTTTAACCTTATAAGCCTGAAAAGAGCAATTATTTCTGTTTGACGAGCACGCCAAGTCGCGGTCGTTCTTTAAACAAACTACTTTAAATATTTGAAGTAGAAAATGGATTAACATACTTGAACTCCAGCTACGCAAGTATTCACTAATCGAGTATAATGAGTTTAAGGATTTACCAAATACCATCAGATAAATAGCTTGTAATTAGCTTAGTGTCTTTTATAATCCCGACAAATTAAGGGAAGTTTGTTATTCGCTTATGACAACTATGTACAGAAGCTTATTGACCGTTGTAGGAGTCCATAAATGTACTGATTTCATTGTGACGCGTGCATACTCCGGAAATCTATGTCACGAACCTGGAAGTTCAATTGTCTTTAAAATAAGTCATATCATTGTTTTAAGGGTTTTTCGTGTCTTAGATTGCAACAAAACCCATTCGACCTAGTGGTCTTATTCCTGAGAATCAAGTATGAATTACATAAGTAATTCCGGTCCATAATTTAGGGGATATGTGATAATGACGCAATTTAACAGCATTACTTGATGAAACATTCAATTTTTATCTTCCCCCTCTCACATGAAATGTCGGCTTCTTTGTTTTTTTTAATCTTATTATTGTACACACACAAAAGCGATGCTTGCAACGAACATTTCCCTAGAAAGTAAATTGACCACTTCACTCTTGGCTTGTGAACACAGAAACACTACGCTGATGGAATGCACCACAGGCTACCATCACTAGGCGGATCCTAGTGCATTCCTTGTAAGTCTCGAGCATTCTGTTAATTTCTCTTTAAAATTTAGGGTAAATTCTACTAAGCATGAAGTGAGGGTTAAGAATCAAGCTTTGAACTTAGTTGATTCACATGACTGACATCGTTGTCCCCGAACGAAAACAAATCCCCCAAAAACTCGTTATACAGTAGGACAGCTATAATAGAATTATAAGTCAACTCAATTATACCTTTGTAGTCTGCTCGCTATGCAGGTCGGTAACACGAAAACACGACGCTACTAGCTTTTTGTCATGCCATTTTGACAGCGAACAGTTCTAGTTAGCCGAGCCAGGACAAATTGATACATGCAAGATAGCTGATAACCTCCAAAACCTAACCTAAAGGTATCGATTACTCGATCGATTTATATCACCATAGATCTCAATTCAAGGACCTCTTTTTTTTCTAACATATAAATGATGAAATGTTTTTCAACTGTGTGTTTCATCTCCACCGTGATTCACTCTGCAGGCATCGAAGGCCCATAGCAGCCGAGCATTAGACCAGTAAGTGAGATTGTCGCCACGGTTTCTGGCAACAGATGGTCATAAATACAAACGGAGAAAAAAGCCATCAACTGCAAACTTTATCATAAAGGTTTACAGTTGATGGTTTTCGTCTCCTTATGTATTTATGACCATCTATTGCCACTATGAAACCAGTGAATTCACTTGTATTTCCAATGTGCTTTTAATTCTGTTAATTGTAATATCTCTTGCTTTAGCTAATGTACTCAAACAGCTGGCATTTCATGGGAACAAATCCATACGTAGAAAACGAAAACTTATTTAAACGGAATTTATGTTTATTGCATTTTTTTCTGTAATTTTCAGCAATTATAATGTAATTCATAAGAGGTCGACAGAAACAAAAATGCTTACTGAATTGATTATCATAGCAGTAAAATCACATAAATGATCAGCTTTTCGCCGGCAATATAATTTATTCTTTCTTTTTCCATGTGTTTAACTTTAAGCTTTCCGACTAAAATCCTTGCGTTTTAAACCAGCCACTGTCTACTCTAGCCTTCCATACACGACACCTACAACCTATCCTGCAAACTTTGTCAAGGTTTCCTTAAGTTGGCTGAGGTGCTGATTTACAACTTGAATCAGTGAAGGATTCCCAAATTTATGGACTCAGTGAGAGTTTATGAATTCTCAAAAAAAAGGAAAGCAAGCTAACTCTTGAAAGAAACTTGCTTTAGCCTGGATCTTAGAAAAGTGTACAAGTTAATCGGAGTCAAACTCATGTTTTAAAGAGTTTGTCCTTACTGCACTCTGTTAATTCAATCCTCTCGCCATATTTAACACAATACCAAACCTACGAAGCTCAGTCTGCGAAGTCATGTTTAAAAAAAAACATAATAGTATGACAAATAATAATATTGGTTCTCGCACACGTCCGCTATCCTAGCCTAACTGGAAATTGGAGATGTTGGTTTTTCAGGAGGGAGGAGAACCGGAGAACCCGGAGAAAGACACTGGGACTGGGAACCAACAGCAAACTCAACCCACAGATGGCACCGAGCTAGAATCGAACCTGGCTCACAATGACGGGAGGCGAGCGATCTCACCATTGTGCCACTGGCCCTGCCTGACAAAAATAGGTGCCGGCTAGCGGAGGAACGTTTCTATTCCTGTTCCAAATTCTTCGAGAGATCGCGGAGAATAATAAATTAGGGCATGAGCGACCGTAAAATATTTTACGGACCTCGCAAACACGACTTTATTCCACAAATAAAACAGTCTACTTCAGCTTGCTTACCGGGCGTTCTTCATGTCGAACAAAAAAAAGCACATAGTGTTTTGAGCGCTTTGCCTCTCAGCTCAGACTGTATGTACCATTTGCAAAGGTCGCCTACGCACGAAACATTTTGAACCATTTCACCTGAATTTATCAAGTTCCTTGTTAGTCAAATAAACCATCCATGTTCGATTTTGGTTTGTGATTTACTTCACAGTGTTTAGTCACCTATTTTACAGGTTTTTTCCACTTTAAAGTAATTTTCAACACCGCAAGATTTGACCCATCTATCATCATCTATCCTGAAGAGTATGTAATGTTTACTTTGGAACAGTTTCCAAATCTGAAAAGCACATACTTAAGATGCTAATGAAGACATACATTCAGGCCTAACATTACAATGTTTTCCTTGAGCTGTGCGTTAGGTTTGAAAACACAGCTATATATTCGTGCTTTCTTTGGACACTAATTCCGGCTGGGGAGCTGCGCAAGTTCCAGTTAACTAAATATATCTCTCTTCCTAATTAAAGATAACCTTTTCAAACAAGCTCATCAAATTCTTCACCCGCTAATTCCAGTGCATCACTTTACATGACTTTTCCATATTAACCTCAGTAATACAGTATTAAAGTATTAGCCTTATCTACTCATTTATCTACTGGTCGCATCTCTGTGATGTTGCGGTATTTCCTTCGTGGTGTCGCCTGTGTGTCCGCGTCCCCAGTAAATAAGTAGACGGTAAATAACAGGGGTCCATAAGCTAAATTATCACCTGGATATTCGAATGTTTTGCGTTCTTTACTTTTGTTACTCGAAACACAAAGTAACACATGTCAAGAAAGAATACGAAAACAAATCAAGGAATTTTCTGTTGAAAAGCTGAAGACATCCTATTATCTTGTAACGGCGAATTCGTGCGGAGCCGTCAAGTGTTGGGGAACTGCTCGACATTAGCAGTAGCCACGTCACGATTTGCCCATCTTGAAAAAACTTTAACCTAATTTTTAAAATTTCGTCGTTTGCAATCCGTGTCAATCTTCTCCATCCTTCACCGCCCTTGTTCCTTTATGGTTTACTTCTATCTTTTTGATGTTTTCTTATTCTTCTCAGGTTCCTTCAAATCAAAGGTAACTCTTAACCTGGCAAAAATATCGAGACTAAACTTTAGTAGGAGCTTCAAATAATGGACTTGTCTTAATCTCTAGTAGTCAACTGACTGAGGAGAATCAAGCCATGCAGAAACATTCTCTGCTTGATGCCTACAAAACGTCAAATCAGGCCGCACAATTTCTCTGTGCTGCTTAGCTCTGTGGAAAATCTAAAACTCTGAAGCGATCTTTAGAACCAGACCTTGTCTCGATCAAAAATGAAGGGTGATTAGTGACATATATTTGTCCGCTTTTCTAAGCCCTTCATCAGGATTAGTGGTTTTAAGCCAGCTACAAAAATACTTTGTTGATCTTCTACGTTTTTTTTAAGCTTCTCTTTTGCAAAGTAAACATAAAATTTAATTAAAAGGTAAATTTGATCAAAATTGCTGTCAATCGAATGTGCGTTTATCCGTTAAAACTTAAAGATTGTTCTTTGCATGCATTCCCTTCTTGATTCGATAAGGTGTTTTATTTTAGTCTCTGTACCTTGTCTAAGGGAACGATCTTTTCACAAGTTTGACACTTTCTAAGGGGACTTCAGAGTTTCTACCCATGACAACAGGTCTCTTGCTAGAATATATAACTCGTGTGTTTGATGGTAATATTGCGTGAGAATCAATTTCGTATCGACTTCTCAGTCAACAACTACTTGACACCGCCTTATATTGAACTCAAGTTATCCCAGGATGTATAGCTTGCCAAGTTATGACAGTTATTACAAGTCTAAGCCTCCTGTGCTGTGTCGGCAATTCTTTGGACACATCACGCAATCTTTTATCCCCCAAAATTAGGAGACATTGTGTGACAAGCCCTAAGAGGCCGTGAGAAAGGTAACACTAATTGACCAATTATTATTTACCGAGTCAGAATGTCACTGTAAACCTGATGACAAAATCACTAGTCTACGAGCACGCTCAAGTTGTAGCACAAGCGTGTGCGGCGTAGCGAAATCGGCGTAGTGAATAATCCCGCGAAATCGAGTGGCGGGGACAAAGTGACTTTCTTGGCGCTTCTTCACCAGGCCCCGGTTGTTCAAAGGATGGATAACGCTATCCACCGGTTAAATCACTATCCAGCGGATAGCGTCGTTTGTTTTGTTAACACTTATCCACTGGATAGCGATTTATCCGGTGGATAGCGTTATCCAGTCTTTGAACAACCGGGGCCAGACTCCTATCCACAGCATCACTTTTCTTCTCACCTGACTCAAAGGTGAGCCTGCTACAACTGAACACTCATTTGAATAGTTTCGATCTAGATCTCAAATTAATTCGACCTACATCCGAATTTTTCCTGTTGTCTGTCACACATTTGCTGTTATTTGCCTTGGGAGAATTTGTTTCGGGTTCGGCAAATTTGGTTCTTGGGATAATTAAGTCCTTCATTTTCCTGACATGCCAATGACGTGATAAATAAAATCTATACGCTACAGGTTCACATCTGTTCCTGAGGCTTTTTTTTTTAAACTGATGCACGTTACAGTCAATAAAACGATAACAGGAAACACGTCATAGGTCCACACCTTATTTGGTTAGGCCTGGTTCACACTCGCGACATAATATTGACATAAGAAGGACGTTATGTCGTTATGTTTGCAGTGTGAACATCCCACTCGGGTAGCCAATCACAGCGCGCGATTTGTTTCATCTTGCTCGCTAACGGAGCTAGCCATATCATGAATAAAATCACATATTGTATCAAAATAAACGTATTTTTCCCGAATTATGCTAGTTTTTATACTACTTAGTACAGCGAGAGGAGTGCTATACGCTTTTCCGTAGGACTGCTTTCGTTCCCTGTACGTGGCACGCGGCTACCTTCCTCTGAAACCAGGAAGCGTGTCAAAACACAATATGGCACAAAAGAGACTCAAACCTTTACAAAAACAGAAAATTTTTACCTCTCGCGATCACACCGGACACTCAGCGAGAGAACAAGGTAATTTAGACGGATAGATATCCAAGAAAACGCATTTATATAAGAATTCGAAGGAAAAACGCTCTTTCCCCTCTCTATGAGAAGCCTAAGCACGACACAACTGATTAATGCATTGCGGTCGCTCTCTCTCGTGTCAGTCCCTCACGACCAAGGCTGATGGTTTTGTGCAATGGCTTCGGCGTATGTCAAAGGACCAGCGAATGAATATTTTGGTGATTTGGAGGTAGCTTGTGATGCATACCTGTGCCGGCTCTTTCCTGAATGGAAGAAAGCTGATAGAACTTACATGTTCCCTCCTGTATTTCCGTTCCGATACATCGCTCCAACAGGCAAAGCATCTGGCGCAGTTCCGCTCAGCAAATCGGAGGAAGTAGACGTGAAAGGAGATGAAGCTGAATTAAGGATTTTTCGTGCTCTTGACAAGTTTGGGAGACAAGAAAGCCAGCCAATGACCGTTCTGACGAAATTTGAATTTAAAGAATTCATTAGAGAGGTCCTTCTGCGAAAACTTCCCGTTGAAAATGTCGACGCTCTCTTCGCTAGTACGAGGCTGAGTCACACAGATCTTTCTAGAGAAATCGATTTCCTAGTTGTACATAGAAGGGCTGGAGTTGTTCTTATAGAAGTTAAGGCAACAGAGAAGTTTAAAACCAACCGTTATTTGGATGCAAAAAAGCAGCTTGAGGTGGCAGAGAAGTTTATTCAAGCGCTTTTTAAAGCAATGGGGATAACACTTCCTGTTTACAAAGTTATTGCGATGCCGAACGTGACAGATCTCGGCCGTGACGCAGCTGGCTACATTGATCTTCGAAAAGAGCATTTGGTTAGTGGTGATGATGACTGTGATGATATCCGACTTTTTGCGAGCTGGTGGAAGAAGCATTTTCTTGAAATCCCTCCCAGTGAGGGCGCAGATACAATGACGACAATCTCCAGGTTTATATCCATACTTGTAGGCCAGAGAACGGCCATCAGCGCTACAGCAAACATACTCGCAGGAGTGTCAAAAACAATTGACGAGCAGAGCTTCCTTGAAAGGAGCTTTGCTAAGCTTGCCAAAAAAGGGGTGCGTGGTTCTAAAATGGTGGACAAGCCCACTGAGAAAGTCCGTCCTGGTGTTTTGGCAAAGCAATTCATGTTTTTAAACAATGAACAATTGAAAGCATGGAATGGTCCATTGCTCCAAGTAATTGTTGGCTCTCCAGGCACCGGAAAGACAATTTTACTGCAATACAAAGCTTTGGAATGTGCCCAGAAGAATGATAAAGTGCTTGTGGTTGTACCAAGTCCGCTTGACCAACTGTACACCAAATTCTTCATCAGAAATGGAATACCCGATGGTTTGACGGCTGTCATCACTTTTTCCCAGCTTGCCGATTTTCTTTCAGAAGATGCAGAGCGGGAAGCAACAGGCCCACTGCATGTGTTTGTTGACGAGTTTCCGGTACTTTTTGGGGAAGAAAACCACCCTCAGTTGCTAGATTCCTTCCGGGATTTCTTAGACAAGTACCGGGATGGCCATTGTTATCAGTGGATTGTTGACGATAGCGAGCAATTAGTCCTCAAAGATCAGTTTCTATCATTTGAAAGGAAGCAAGATAAGTTTGCAAGACTGAATTTGATACAGATTTCCACATTTGTGTGTTTGTTGTGCAAAGATAAAAGCTTTGTATTTTCAACACGCCTAGAGACAGTGATGAGATACACCACTGAAATCTACAGACATTTGGTTCAGCACTACTATCAGCTTTCTCCAATAATTCGGTTAACATTAGATATGTCAGACCATAATGATTTTGATTTTTCAAACACAGCATCTGGTTTAAATATTGGCCACCACATATCTGGACCACAGGTTATTGAGGAAAGAAGAACCTACGAGTCTCTCAAAGAAGGTTTGGACCATTCCTTGCAAGTCATCAAGAGTGAGCTCGGTGAGTGGTTGAATGAGGAAGAAGGCCAGTGTGATTATTCTCAATTTGCTGTCTTGGTCGAGACACCAGAATGGGTCGATCAACTTTTTCCACTGTTGAGGGAAGGAGGAATCCCGATTTGTCGCATCGGCGATTTAGAAAATTCCGTTGTAGTGGATTACCAAGATCGTGCTTTGTCCTACGAGTGGCCAATTGTGATTGCCATTTGTCAATCCAAGAACAATTTCATTTTAATTGCCCGAGCAATGGTCCGGTTGCGGATGCTTTGGTGGCAACAAGATAGCACGTAGGCTCGAGCAGGTCCGTATAGTCTTAGTCTAAGTTTAAAGTTTTCTTTTATTTGACAACTATACAGCAACTTTTACTCGGGTTTTTCGAGCTGGTGTCGGTCATGCATCGTGAAACACCTTTGAGCGGAATGCACCTGCGAAGTACTTAATTGGCGCTTTTTCTTGAGGCATTTGCCCATTCAGTGACTCACTCGCTTAGTTCTTCACAAAGCTCTTGTTGAGGGTCAATCACCACAACACAATCAGAAATATAAAAACTATAAGGAACACGCTAACAGAGTTTAAACTGTATCGACCCAAGAAATCAAAGTGTGAATACTTACACAACAACAGACGAACGATGGCTCAGGAGAAGGGAGGGACGGACTTAAGATACCGCCTTTATTTCGCGTAAGTATTCCAGGAACGACAGTCCTAACAACAATGTAGCACAATAGTTACATACCTCTTACTAACAGAGTTCTAGGGCCGTACTGCTAAGCAACGGCCCGCGTGTTTTCTAGTTCAAATCACGGCCCGAGTGCGAACACTCTGAAATTTAGCGGGCCTGTACTGTAGAATACTAGAGCTGCTCCAGGTCACGGGGGGGGGGGGGGGGGAGAAAGAGGTGTGGAGAGGGGGGAGGTGGGGCACTAGATAATATTTCTATACGTGAAGCTCAATTTACAGCCCCCCTGATAGTTACTGCAAAGTCTTTCAATCAGTACCGTTGCTAAGCAAGAGTGAACCTACCTTTATGTTTTACTCAAATTACATCACGTAGGACTCCCCTTGCAATCTTCCAAAGCGCAAGTAAGGTGTCACAGGTTGTCATCTGTGACTTGCGCTTCGCGTTCGCCCCTCGATTGCCTCCACAATGTGAGGAGATCGGAAAATACTAAAAAAAAGTACTCACAAGCAACAAAACTACTCATGTGAGAACCCTGCCATAAACCTTTTCGCTCGTTTTTTATGAAAATATAATCAGTAGTGAGTTATACTATTAGGTATGGTAAAGGAAAAGAGACCTTTTACTAGATAGATATGTCTAAAATGGCCAGTGTACTCATTCCAGTTGTTGACTAAGATAGCTTTTAGTATAGTTTTAAAATGCCACACTACAAGGGCTTGATAAATTAAACCTTTTCTTAAATTTATAATAATAATAATAATAATAATAATTATAAGTAACGTGCTTTTAAAACTAAGGAGATTTGATTCGCCATTGACGACGCATCTAGATAAGCGATAGCGATACATTCCTCTATATTTAACAGTAATCGCCAAATTACATACGATGGCCGTGTAAAATGTTAGGTTTTGTCATATCATAACGGGTTATCTTTGAGAATATTTTCTCAACTTGTTCTTCAAGCTAGGTTTGTTGAAACAGTTGAAAACAGAAGGAACTAAATTTCCACCGTATCTGTGTTTAAGAGCAAAAACACAAAGGTTTATGCAAAACAAAATAAACTAGCAATATTACTTCCATGGTTTTGATAAATTTAAACTGAGCTCAGCTGTTGAGAGATGTACTGCAAATAATGTCCTTCATATTCGTGCGGAAAACTGTTCAACGCATGGCGGAAAACGCTAACGGGAGCAATCGGCCTTTTTGATGTAATATGGAAATATAATTATAGCTCTTTAGGAGAAAAATATTCTGCGTTATAAAGGATGATTAGCTTGAATTTTGAATCGAAGCAGAAGTTAAAGAGTCTTGTTAAATCTTAACCATAGATAGATGCACCTTCGCCAACTGTATTACTAGTTAGCAGTTTAACGTGACTAACATCGATTTGGGTTTTTAGTTAGAACCAGTTGTCGTCTTTAGGCGATTATCAGAGACTAAATGTAAACAAAAGAAGCGAAAATCCTTTAATGACAAAATCTTTATGTCAAGATGTAATAGAACGTAAAATTTATGATTCTGGATTAATGCAAGAGATAGTGTCTTAAGATGAAAGCGTAAGTTTTCTTCACAACTAGGAGATTGACTAGCTATATCATATTTTTATCATATTTTTTCATTTAAACTTCTGTTAGAAGACATGTGGTTTAACACGTATTGCAGTGAAAATCTCTTGGATAACTTAACTCAAAATAACCGGCTTCGGCAGATTTTTATCGCAGAGATAGTTCGTTTTGGACTTCCTTTTTCCGAACAAAAAAAACAGACGATATCAAATCTAGGTTTCACTGATTTTGTGAAGGGCCACGAAGCTATTAGATCACGTTTGGCGCAATCATCTGTGAGATCACATCTGTAATTTTCGTTGCAAGTTTCATTTTTGCTCCAGCTTTGTGGGACCGCACGCGCCGCTAATCAATTAACTGGTGTTAAAATGTTATTATTATAAGAGCTGAGGACTTTAATTGGATTAAAGAAAGCAATTACATCATAGACAATCACAAATAGAACGAATCAGCCAAGTGAAGTGTTATAGCGATGAATAGCATCATTACTGCCAAGAAACTCTCCAAAAGATACAAGTTTAAAGGCACGGGAGGTTTTCCAAGGTGTCCTGCAGTTTCTGTTCCAAGTCTTGATATCCGGACTGCGGATATCGAAAACCACATGCTGGCAGCAAGGTCCCTCGGCGTTGAAAAGAATATGTTTGCCATAACCAAACGGGAGCGCTGGCGACAGCAGAATGTCAACATGGCTTTTTCTGAACTGAGAAAACTTCTGCCTACCTACCCACCTGACAAAAAGCTCTCCAAAGTTGATATTTTGAGAAGCAGCATCCGGTATATTCGATTTTTGGATAATGTATTGCAAAAAATGGATGGAATAGAGGAATGGGAAAACCATACAAAAGCCAACAGCCCTGAGCAAATTAGTTCCCCATGTTGTGGTTAAGGCAGGCACAAAGTAATTTGGTCTGAAAATGAAAGTTGTTTTTATGGAACAAGGCCTCACTGCTGCTCTGGTGAAGAGAATTCAAAAACAGTTGAAGAACCCAGTCAAGATTTGTGTTAAAAAGCAAGATAACTCGCTAGAAAAGTTTAAAAATGATTTTGTGACGACCACAAAATTAAGGTGAAAAGTTCAGTATTGCTGCGTGAGTTTACATCTTGTTGGAAAACAGTAAACTGGCTTGTTATTTCAAAAGGACTTATCTGGAAGCAGGTAAAATCATGTATACTGCTGTTTTATACAAATATTCTATTCCGAATAAAAATATAATGATAAATACAGTAACCCAACATGAACAGCGTTCGCTATTGTTAGCAAAGACACCAGTTACTTAGCAAAGAGACATCTCTTAGCTTCTTCTGTTATATTAAACATCGTTGATGACATTAAAGAATTAAAAGATTACACTTGTTGAAAAATTGACTCTATTCCCGATATCTGATCTGATTCAGTAGTGTTAGCGGTACAATTGAAGTTACATACTGCATTCAACGAGGAAACTCTAGTTTATGATTTCTATTTGCACAAAATTTCTATGAGAAGTCGCGAGAAAGTATATCTATAGTGATCTTCTTATGGGACAATAGAAATTTTAAGTGGTGTTTTGTTCAGTTGCTAGGCAGAATCAGTTGGTTTAATGGAATAAAAACATGTTCATTATGGCTACGAAGAATGGATTTCTGGATCAGTGTGACTTGTTAATCAAAACAGTTAGGGTACACACAAGAATATGTGACGAACACAGACGAGACATAATTTGACAGTGCATAAGTTTGATTTTATCCGAAATACCTAAACATTTACCTACGTTTAATTATTTCATTATTTAGCCATATCTTTCACTATTTCAAAGATTTAAGAATGTTCGGAATGGTGATTAATGGATCGAAGAATCCTAAATGTAAAAACAGATTTGCGAGCAGTTTCACGACTCCTTTGTCCTTTACCAAAAGTAATCACATCAAAATTTTAAACATATTCCACAATCAGTGACAAAGCCAAATTTCAATTTCACATAGTTTTAACCTGTCGCTTGTGTTTCCGATTAACTTTCAAACCAACACACCCCAAAATGAACAAAGTTAATGCACTAAATCATCTTGTACCATAATTAACTACACGGCTCTCAAAATTGTTACTAAATGGTTTAATGTGGACGAAATTTACCGCAACATGATGTGTTGATTAATTCAAAATGTAACAGATTCAAGGAAAATAGACTAACCCCCACCCCACTCCACAGTGAAAGACCGTGGCTTACAAGCTTGAACTTCTTGCCCGCAAAGTTTACTTTGGAACAAGAAAGCTTTGAACTGGAACGTTTTTTGTAGATCAAACTGAAATGATAGAAGATAAGTTCAGAAAAGACGCGAGACATGCAAAGAATTCAACACGTGAACTTTAACTGACTTTGATGGATTATACGAACCTTCGGCTTTTTTTTCGCAAATTGATAACTGATCAATTCTTCTAAAAAATGTCAAGGTCTTGGCCATGCTGGCTTTCAAGTTTTCCATGTCAGTCTTCATCTGTCTTTAAAGTTTTCTTGTGTTCATTATAAAATAAAACTAAGTACTCAATTCAAATATAGTACAAAAATTAGAAGCAAACAATTTGATCCCACAGTTTGAATAGTGTTATTAAAACTTTACCATTGGAGATCACATGGTTAAATAATCAGTACAAGGCTTTATTTTGTGGCAACGAAATGGGTGCTTGTGACTGCCAACGCCGAGAGTGAGTGCCAACTGTGCCAACGATGATACAAGGATTAAGGGGTGGTATTTAAGGCGTCCCTAATGTAGAATTCCCGAGTAGACGACACATTTCAGGGTATTTGTGCATTATGTCAGTTCTAAACTGAACAGTGATTTCACGAAACATTTTCATATGTAGAACTTTAATGTAGCAGTAGTTTGGCAGTTGTCGTAAGCTGCTATTGTTTTATTATTGTAGCAGCTGTTGTTTTAGGGGTAGGGGCATTGTATCTGCTGTTTGTTTTATTGTTCTCTCAAAGGGCCGCGGAGGGATCAAGTCATTTGAGCGACTTGCGAGAGCTCCTAACCGACCAATACAGCTAGTAAAGATTGCAATGTTTCTGAAACTGTCACCTCTTGTACTCGGTAACTGAATTGAACAAAGTGTTTCCACTGCTTATTACATGCGGGGCAAAATTATTTAACGTTGATTGGCTGAGAAAGAGGGCATTTTTTCTTAATCACGAGGGCACTTTTGGTAATCAAGAGGGCACGATTACTTGATGCTGATTGGCTGAGCACGCCTGAGTTGAGTTTAGTTGAGTTGGTTTCCTGCTTCAAACGGATTTTAAAAAGAATTTCAGAAACACATCGCTTCTGAGTTCGATCTAAACACAGTTGAAAATCAACATGTAACCAAGGACAGTCTATAGGTGGAAAGGCAAAAGAATTTTTCCGACCAAAAATGTATTGATTCGCAGCCTTAAAAACGTTTGAGTGGGCACGGCTTGAGCTTAGAATTACAGAACTTCTCGGCCGCCAAACTAAAAGTTAATTTCTTCGTTTTGCTTCGGGTCGCCTTATTAGTATTACAACTCACCTTATCGGCGTAAAAATAGAGTAAATTGTGTCGGTATGTTAAGTTTTCGCAGTGCAAAGGGTAGTTTTGGATTCAAGAAGTTATTATCGCTCGTTTGGACACTTGTTTACGTCTTTCATCGATCGATGAAGTAATTTCACGCCGTTGCAAGCTTCGCAAAACAGGTGAAAAATAACATTAGATAGCTTAAATTTTGTTTGTAAAAGAATTGCTTTGAGTGAATTAAACTTGAGCAGTTGTGTTTTGCTTACTATAATAGCAAGCTTTCCCGTACTACTGATTACATATACAAAACCACAGGAAATTTCCTTCAAGGAGCCGTCGATCGGTTTTCAAGCTTTTCCGGACAGAGGCAATGAGATGTGGCACGGTTCGTTTATGTGCATGTCACGCTGCCCTAAACTAGCCGTCGACATAAGCGAGTTTTCATCATGTTTCAAGACCCGAGGAAGCGGGAAATACTATCGTGAAAGACTTACAAATTGCTGATATCCGTTGTTTTAGCTCCATTACCACAAGCTAGGGAAGTGCAAGGATATTTTGAGACAGGAAATACCATTTATAAATCGCCGCAGAAATAATTTCACAGAATGATTTCCAAGAATCCAAGTTGCTTTGAAAGCCGGTAGTGAACCAAAGCAGTGATGGTAAAAAAATCTTCCCCTGCCCATATTTGGCACTCTTGTGCTGACAATTTACAGTCGGACGTCTGTTGGACGTATCTGTTGTCTCTATAGCAACCATATCCTTGGTTTGTCACGCACTATTTTCCCCAACAGAGGCGTTAAGTGATCAGTAACACGATTCACGATTGCTACGGAGACTAAAATTTTAAAATCTTTAGCCTGTTTCACGCGTCATGTTTGTTGGGAAGCGGTGTGAATAGCGAGGGTTTGTTATGCAGAAGTCCTAAAAACTATCTGCGTTTATTCACTCTGCATTTTCCGCACTGATCTCCTCTGCCCTCCCGGCCTCCCCCTCGAAACTGGGGGAGGTTACGAGATTTCGAACGCCAGACAATTTATTGTTTTATTGATATGATGTGATAGACGTTTTCTTGTTTGTAATAATTTATTTGTCGACTTTATTAGAGCGAATGAATTTCTAAGCCAATATCAATCTTGACTGAAGTTTCAAATAAACTTTGGAGATCTCTCACAGTTGGGTTTTAATTTTTCTTCCATACTTGTTGACTATCAGATTTAAAGACACTTCTGACTTTTGATCCAATAACTGCATGAATCACATTGATCTAAGTCTTGCGTTTTTTACCATTTACCCAAAAAATCCAAACATTTCGGATGGAATGTAAACGAAAAGATTGATTTGTCTCCCCGAACGGAAATGTTCTCGGGAAATGGGATTTCTTGAAAGGAAGACCAAAATTCCCAAACGGAACTTCAAAATGGAAAATGTGCGTTCCATTCGCTAGTTTTTACAAGTTCTAGGCTCGCTCTAAAATTTCTTATCTTCCGGGAGAAAGTCGTAGAAATTAGTTGAGCGAGCGCATCCCTGTGGAAATCTCCATTCAGGATATGACGCGTCCCATTTACTGCAACAGTCGACAAACCGGTTTTTCTGAGTAAATGGTAAACAACCTTGGTTTCACAGCTTAAATCTGAAATATCTACCAGATCGATCCCAGTAGGCATCGTGAGATAAATCAGTCAACCTGCAGCAACGACTGATCCTGACTGATCGCGATACAAGATTGATTCCATCTTCTCGTTCGTTTTCAAAAAGAAAAAAAAAACATGAGTTAATTGCTACTCTAGTTTGCGCAAAAAATGCTCAAACAATTTCCAGCCAATAGTTTGATCCACATCTTACAACATGAACAGCTTAAAAGACGCTTTCTCAGTAAAGTGAAAATTACGTCAATGAAACACATTCCAAATTTACATGAACATATCAATGTCAGTAGCAAGTGATAATTGACAAACTTGGGTCCAGGTCTAGGGTTGGACCTGAACAACAGTTGATTGTTTCGATTCATACTGTACATGTAATTTTCAACTTCACAGCAAATGGTAAAAAATGTTGCTAAAATTACAGAACCGTGTACGTTCTTCACATGTTGTGATCATTCTCGTCCTTGAAACATTCTTATAAGGAATCAGAGACTGAAAGTGTGAGATAAATGACAGGCAATGGACAGAGGAAAATGTGCACTGTTTTTTTTAAAATTGAATAATTCTCGACGTAAGTAAAACCAAACAGGATCAGAACCTGTCCTAAACAGGATATGTTGTTGTAAGCCCAGAGGCGTTAACCGGCCATTACAAGGTCATCAACGAAGACCAGATCATTTTCAGGTGTTGTCGGTATCCTTAAATTTTGTGCTAAACAGGATCAGGATTTCAAACCCTCGGCGGCATCGCCATACCCAAGCGAGAGAAAATGTCATGGTCAAGTACACCCCCCCCCCCCCCCCCCGATTCCCCTGGGTTATTGCAAAACTGTGAACGTCATCAGTCCAGATCTGTTCAAACCTGAATTGAAAGAAGTCGGATGAGGAAAAACGTCATTGAAGTCTGCACCAAATAACATGCCGTGATATAATTTGCAGTATCACTTTCATGGGGCGATGCCTACTTGAAAATATCAAACATTCTCAAGTCGAACTGTTATGTCAGCTATACGAACTGCTAATTAACATGGATCAGAACAAACTTGGAAAACCACACGCGAGCGATGGGTGTGTTTGGTCGAAACAGAAGTCATAAATATTGTCTAATGCCACGTCCACACTACGTCAGATAAAATTTTAGAAATGGCGTTTTCACTATGAAAACCAATCAAATTAATTTTTTATCGTCCACACTTCACCGGAGGAATTTGAATTTTGGATTTGTGTTTGAGGAAAATTCAGGCAAGGAAATCGAATTTTTCGAAAAGCTCCATTTTGGACATGTTTTCTGTCCACACTCAAACGCAAAGTTAAGCTGGCATTTTCAAATTCCTGCGGTTTGAAGAGCGTAGGGCGGTGGGCCTAACCTTAGAAATAATCATGCGTTCTCAAATTCCTCCGCAGTAGTGTGGACGCCCGGGGGGGGGGGGTACTCCCATATATGGGCTATATAGGTACGTGCCGCGGAATAGGGTATGGTTTTTGAGGTTCTCACTTAAAATACGTTAGCCAGTGGATAATCCGAATTCAATTAGTTATCCGCCTCAGTTTTGCCTGATAACCGAGCCGCGGGTTACTTGTTTGTATATCTTCTGTACCTTATGTCCTAGCAAATCTATTTTACAAATTCAGAGATACTTTAGTGAACACCGAAGTGGACTGTTAACCAGAAACAAGGACCTATAGTAAGATTTATCTTTGACCTGGCTATTGTAGATCCGGTAACGAGGATACAAAAAAATCATTAATGGACAGATAAATCAAAGCCATTTTATCAGTAGTAACCTGTTCGCAAACTAGCACAGAGCTGGAATTAAAACTGTATAACCACAGCAACAAACTGATGAGAGTGCCGGATCTTAAGTAGACCTGGATCAGTAGAAATTTTAGAATACAAAATATAGACAGCACACTGATCCCAACGGCGGATATGACCTAAATGAAATAAAACGGACTAAAGGATTAAATTATTTTAAACAAAATTGCCCCTGAAGAAGGTTTGTATTGCAAACCGAAATATAGGGCAATTTTGTTTAAAATAATTTAGTCCGTTAGTCCGTTTTATTTCATTTAGGTCATATCTGGCATGAGTGTGCCGTCTATATTTTGTAGCACAGAGCTCCTTGTTACATTGGTAATCTCCTGTCCTTATACACCCCAATTACGTTATTAAGGTCTTCATCTAAATTTCAGCTGCAAGTTCCTCCATCGAATCTAAAAACTTATGGAGACCGAGCGTTTTCTGTATGTGCCCCGAAGTTATGGAACTGCCTTCCTAATTATATTAGGTGTAGCCCCAATGTCAGTACTTTGTAAGTCATCTCTAAAAACTTACCTGTTTAAACGTTATTTTATTTCTAAGGTAATGTAAGTTTTATTATTCTATTTTCTTCCATTATGAAGCGCTTTAGAACTTTTGTACAAAGCGCCATATAAATCATGTTATTATTATTATTGTTATTATTATTATTTTTGTTATTATTATTATTATTGATATAGAATTTTGAACTTTTGTTATCAATTATACCCTACTCTGTTCTTTTAGCCTTTTTAATCTTGTAAGTAATTATTGTGAAATTTATTATTATTATTATTCTCTCAATTTTACATTTCCAAACATTATAAATCAAAGTTCAACATATATTTTAAATAACGCTAGTCAGTGAAGTTTAATACGCCTGGTTTGTTACTCTCAATACAAGATTTTATGAAAGCATTATTCATTTCACACGCGCCACATCTGAAAAGAAAGATATTGAAAATTGTTACATCAACAAATGTCGACAACAAAAAAATCGTACGCGCTGGAAATAAAGGTGTAGTTTGTATTGAAGAAACACATTTTGCTCTCGACAATGGATATTTGATACAGAAATAACGAAATTAAACTCACTGAATTCTGCATTTAGATTGATATTTATACATTATCATGGTCAGTAATCGATGTTTCTTTTTCCAAAAGATACCACAATGTAGGACAACTTACATGTTCCGAGTTTATCTCCAAGTATGAAAGCTCTTTTTAAAAAAGACATTTCATAGGATAGGCTTGTGATGTATTTCATCTGTTTGTAACCCGATACAGGGTGTTCCAAATTTCTCCTGATAAGTAATTATTTGTCCTTTATTCCAATGGCTGAGGGACAGCAATTGCTCGTATCTTGTTATTTTTTGTTTATAATTTTCAATTGTTCTTTCCGTTCACCTGGTTTCACACGTGTAACCGTCAAAATTGAGCACACAATCGTTTAACGAAGAAATTTAATCTGTGCAAGCAACAAAAACGACCAATTACATTCAATAAGAGCAAGCGCTTTTCCAATTGTTTCTCCCTCGCCTCGCCTAGAGCCTGTTTGAAGCTTCAAAGGCGAAACGGTTATAAAGCACTTACTACTCTGGAAATATCACAAACAGAGCAAAAATAGAAACATATACACTGATAAAGAGTTTAAAAATACCGATATTGTTAACTATAGAATATCACGTTCAAATTCCCATGTCTGGCCTTTTTGCCGTCAAACAAAACACACCCAACTGTGTGAGAAAGAACCTCACTAAACAAGAAAGGCTGAAAGCAAACTTTTTTTTTTATAAGAAATTGTATTTCCCTTCGGGGGAAATTTCAAAGTAAGTTCCATTCAGGCGAAGATCTACCGCATGACGTAGACAAATGATATATTTTAGTCATAAATTAGTCAGGATTAGAATACAAAGTCCAGATGTTAATTTATTCATTTCCCAGTTTACAGAGCTCGTTGTGTGGCATTTAAAGGACATTGTCATGCTATTTGGAAACTTTATAAAAAGCTAGAAGGTGTCTTCGCATCAATTGAACTCCAAAACTAATGATCTAGTTTTGTTATTAAAGAATATTTGAATGTACAGAAACTGTTTCCTATCGCCTGTCGCTACGGATGGCATGGATGGTAATGGATTGAAACTTGAAAAAATTGGCCAATATTTTCGTGTTCCAAAAATCCTCAAGAAAGTATTATGGTTAGCCCTCTCTGATAAAATTCATTTGATATCTTCGTCGTAGCTTTACAGAAAGTAATGATTTTAGGACAGAATTGACCTAAAACAGCAAAATCCTCGTGACACTGCTTTTATAAAAGCACGCACATGCTATCACAAAACTGTGACAAGAACCACTACTGACAGATAGTAGTACTTTAATCCAGTTACCACGAGCCAAAATTAGATTGACAAATATAACAACAATCAACTTTACAACCACAACAAACCAAGGTTTAAAACGTAAGCAGGTAGTCAGTTCCGACATTTAGAAAGGCCAATTTGTCATATGTCGGAAACGCCTTGGTAGATAGACAAGCCGACAATGAAATTTTACAATTGGTTTACTTGAAGAAAAGAAGATATCAAAGGTCGGAAAGATAACTCATGCGATTACACACTTTTTTTTTTATAAGAATATTGTTTTTCCGGCTGAGGTTGAATATTCTTAAGCCCTGGCCAAACGGAGTCGCAAGTTGAAAACTTGGATCTACTTGCGACTCCGTTTGGCCAGGGCTTGCGTGCACTTTCGTTGGCTTGCGATGACTTGCGCTCACTTCAAGGGTCAAGAACAAATTTGCACGCAAGTCAAAGCAGGTTTTTCAGCGTTTGGCGACGCAACCCAAGTCAACGCAAGTTGAGTGACGTCCATTGAAACAGAGATCAGAGAATAGTCCCTTTGGCCAGGGCTTTACCTCTCTGCCGATTTTAAGCTGAAAAATATCCTTGTGAATACTATTACAGTGTATGTCTTTTCTGTTTTCTAATGCACTTTGTGTGACCGTTACCTCTTTCAGAATTAATGTTCTAGTGCTCTTTTTGTTGCTTTTCAAGTAGTTTTGCTTTTCACAGAAACGAAGAATTTTATTGCATTTTACAACCTCAGACAACCCAAAATTATGTTCTTTTAAAAATGTCAGCCTCATTCATCCTTGATATTCTTATAAAACATTTTTCTAAAAAATTAAAAAGTGTAGCTGCTCTTGTGTCTTCTGATCGAGATATCAGTTCCTCTTACTGATTCCTACAACTTTCTTTAATGCTAGTTAGGAGAACTTGGTGTTAAATCGCGACAACATTCAGTAGTTGATGATTTTCGCTATTCTCATCACCTGTCCTGTTGATAACGCACGAATGATCATTCTTGAGAATTAATGGATGAAACAATAATATTCCAGACTAAAAACCGAAAGATAATTACAGACGCCGCAATTAAGTCATGAAAAGGTACGGATCCCGCAAATCGCTAAATTCTAATAATATTTCCGGGTGTTTGTAGAAAAATACCATAAGAATTGAATAAGAACAACTGAAAAGAAAATAGTGTTATGATCTTTACTCAGGTATAATAATCCGAGCTTTTTTTGTGGCGATGCGGGATTGTGTGCAGTTGATTTCCCGTGAACATTAAACGCGATTGTAAATTAGAGTGTTTATGACATCACGGGTGTTAGGCAGGCACTCCTTGGAAGGAAATGGGGTTATGTGAAAAGCGCTTTCTGTCGCATTTTGGCGCGCCGCAAGAATTAGCCATTTAAGAGATTTTAAGAGTGGTTAACGTATGTGACGGCTGCGATTTGAAACATCCCACCACGAACACCGTCAAAACACTTGAGACCTGCCGTGTGTAGCACGAAAAATCTCTTCAAACGGCGAGAATAATCTCACGAACTCTGTGAAAACCCTTCGTATGTATAAACAAGACATCTAATGGATAATTAACTAATATATCAACAAGACGCTTTGCTAGTAGAATAAGCCGGTGTTTAGAAAAACACAGCTTACTCGCTTAAAAATCGAAGCAACCCGTTCTGGTTTTGATTACGGCAAGAAAGCACAAGGGCGGGCAGAGGGTGTGACATTCAAGGGCTAAGTGTTGTAACATAAAACGAGGGTAACCTGAAGTGATTTTATTCTGAAATTCCATCCACGCCTGGAGATAGTGTATCTGTTTTATTGAAATGAATGGTTTACTCTCAGACAGGACACATCATTAGGACCACACAACAAAGACATTACTCACTAAATGGCCACTAAATATCGTCTTAAAAGTCATTTTGACACCGCCAGACATAAGTGATTTAACCGCGCGCTGATTGGTCAATTGAGGTGTCAAGTTACGCGAGCTGCAAAATCCTTTGAAAGGCCAATTTCCTGGTATGGGAAACGTAACAAGACACTGGAAAAGCCACACCGCTTGGCTAAGAACGTTCTCGGGCAGCGCGCGGTTCATAAGGTTATCTCTGAGCTATTATAAATGAAAAAGCAATTACGTTGATCAGTAAATTGAAGGCAGATTGGACACAGCTTTGACAAGAGCCAGGCAAACCGATCAGACGATCACCGTACTCGCGTGTGTATAAAAGCGGTTGGCAAGAAGTGTGTACAGTTATTTTGCAGAACCATGTCGTATCAGCCTTTTGAAGCACCAGCATTAGAGTCGTATGCTCGCTCTCCTGAAGGATCAGCGTGCAGTTCTAGTGGATCAGAGACAAGCTTAAGCCCAACACCCTCGCCACAAGCCTTGTACTACCCTGCTGCAGGGCGAAGAGTTACACTGTCTTATCAGAACCACTGTCAGTCGTATATGAAACGACTTTACACAAACAGCAGAGAGAGATGGCGACAGCAGCATGTTAACCTGGCGTTTGGAGAACTTAGAAAACTTCTGCCTACTTATCCGCCCGAGAGGAAACTCTCAAAAAACGAGATTCTTAGACTTGCGATGAAGTACATCGGATTTCTGGACAATTTGCTCAAAGACATGGGCGATGAGACTGAGCGGCCGTACAGTACAGATTCACGCCAGGATATTTCCGATCCAAAGCTTAAGGAGGAAAAACACGAAATCGAAAAATTACCCTGCGAAGGGCACACAAACTTCTGCCGTTCATCAATGGATGAAATGAACACAAGTAAACACGACTCGAGCACTGCAGCGATATTTGATTCTCCTTAGACCTACGAGGAGATACCTAAATTTATATCACGAACAGTCATGTCACATTTCCCGTGTTAATATCGCGGTCTGATATTAAATGATATTAATACGATATCTCACGGAGTAGGAACGACATGCAATACTTTGACAAAACGAGATCAAGACATCTTGTAACTGAACTGAGATTGTAAATAATGTAGTTATTTCTATAAAGCTGTTCTCTGTAATCGTGTTTACCGTTATGCTTACCTTATATA
>JAHPZR010029754.1:27500-33256 GCA_019787425.1 Platygyra sinensis | reverse complement strand
GGAGTAAATGGGCTAACCTAAAATGCCAGTCACCTCATCTAGAGCCCTCAGCCAGGAGAGAACCCTGGGAACGAGGTTGTCTTAGCCTAGCTCCAAAGGATAAAGCTGAAGGCGGGAGATAACTGACCTTTCAGGCTAAGATCATGCTTGACCAGAACACCAAGATCATACTTGACCGGATGTCAACGAGGTTTACTCACAATTCTCTGAACCAGTCCAAAAAGTGTAAAATATCTCGGCGACAATTTTTACCTCTAGGCTTGGCTATTTGTCTAGAATCGTTAGTTGCAGAAGCCCATCACTAGGAGCCTGCAGCTACCTCGTATTGCTGTCACGGCGTTTTCACAGACCGACCTATGTTTAGTTTGAATAGCCCTTTTCACGGTCAATTTTTCTCATTCGCATTACAATGTAATCCAACGTGGATGCGAGGCAATTTCGGGCTAAAACTACAAAATAGTCCGAAATTACCTCACATACATGCTAGATTTAATTGTAATGCAAATGAGAAATGTTACCCGTGATAAGGACTATTTTTCTCGAATTGTGATCCGCACAGGATCTCAGTAATCAATTGCAATCATAAGTACGGACTAATAATGCCGACATGTCGACATGTTCATGTGAGGCTGCATTATTTTATCTTTACCGAAGCGTGCTTATGTAGACTGGAACTGGCCTATTTGCGGGGAAAAAAAATAGATTGGTCGGTAAAAATGCCGTTGCATTGGCTTATTACGGGATTTTGAGGCTCCTAGTTAAATTTCTCTTCTCTTCGGTTGTCGCTATCGGTTGTGCATTACATCACTAATTTATGCAGGTCATCAAAGGATACTGTAAGTCCGCCATTGCACCAGGTAATGCTTTCTTCAAACAGATTTAACTTCACACAGGCTTGTGCTCCTGACGAAAGGAAAACAATACAGTCTCAAGGCACAATAATTTATGAATTCATGAATGTGTAAGTAACATATCAAACACGAGAGACAGTGTTTCATCGAGATATCCAAACACCGCTTGTGATTTTCTTTGTTTAAACGTGATGAGTTATTTATGAGTTTGAGAAATTACGGTCAAACCTCCACTAACGGCCACCTCCTTACAACTGGCACCTCTCCGACGGCTGCTTTTTCTCCTCATGGCGGACGAAAAACAGTCAGCATTTTTTTAAATATAAAAATGTTGTACCCTCCGAAAAAAACAGGTGTTATTTTAAACCCCTTGCTCCCCAAAACGACCACTGTAGTGAACGTTTCACTCACAAACAACGACATGTGTGTACTAATGCTCAGTAAAGGTTTCGCATTTATTAAGTTTCCTCTAACCACTCAAAGTCAATGAACGGCAACACCACTATATATATCGACTTCACAGCGGTCAAAATCAAACATTCACGAATTAAACCTGTTCAACTACGCGACCAAGCATACAACATGCAGGCAAGAAACATCGTGTAAACAATTTATGGATAGCAAAGATATTAGGCAAAAGATTGCATCAATCAAATTCGAAGGATGTAGCTGCACTACAAAGTGTCCAGTCGTGTCATTTATTTTCTATACCTTTGTCGAAAATTTCCTCAAACATTTATTCATAAATTGTTCCGAATTCAATTTTTAACAACTAACTTTCCACAGGATTGTAACAAAAAAAAACTGTTAGTAACTTCTGAAGCTGGTCGCCTTCAACTGTGGCAAGGTCTGTTCGATTTACACAAAACTATACTTTCATTGGCTAAGTATTACTTTACCTGCAGTATACGCCCTCACGCATGATGGATTAAGTTTTCTGGAAACTTTTGCGTCGCTCAGTGCCTCATTGTAATTTCCTGTCCAAGTCAAACAAAGGTAGAAATAAGACTGGAAAATACTACCAGGTAAAACTAAAGGTAAGTAAACTTCTGCAAAAATAAATGTCTGCTAAATAGACAGACAAATAAGAAAAAAAACGCATATAGAGAGCGGTTTTCAACTGACTGTTGAACAATCCAAACAAAAAATAATCACTTAAACAAATCACAAACGGCCCAGACATTCTAATGAGCCAATCAAAACTTGAAGCAAAACGCGCGAAAATATGTGCCCTCGCGTCACAACTGGTGTTGGTTTTTTGATTGGATGACAAAGTGGCGCGACTTTTTTAAGGCCAATCATATGGCATAATGAATACACTAAATCACTTTTTGACACTCATGTGAAAACCGCCAAACCAAAAGCAAAAAAAGCACTGTGCCCATGACCACACCTCTTTGAGGGTATCACAAAATGCTTGTCTCCCTTGCAAAGCCTGGGAAAGTGCTATAGTCTGTAAATCGATACCATATGGCCGGCTTTTGAACTAGAGTGTTCTCACTCACGTGGCATGCAGTCAAACTTAATGGAACAAAAAATTTTTTTTACATTAGAAACGAGTTCAACTCACATAGGATTGATTCGGGACACCAACGTGGCTACCGTTTCATTGTTTTGGGACACCATATGGATGCCGTAACGTCATGTGAAAACACTGTAGGTATACTCAAACCATGTTATATACTCACCCAAAAAGCAATGTGCTGTTGCCCGGTTGCTGTACAGTTTAGCATTCAGTTCTTTATCTTCGCATTGTACGTCAATTCCTTCCGTGTAGGAGTGTATAGCATTCTTTAATTCATTTTTTCGAACTTCTTCGTCGCCTTCATTGTTAAGGACCTCTGCTATTCCTAAAAGAGGAGCAGGTTTTCAAGAGGTTGAATATTGAAACGTGTCAGCCCGCAATTATCGCCAAGTGTCCACGAAGTGCCAAAAAAGAGCATTAAAACCTACCGATCTCGTTTGTTTGAGGCAAGTCATGGCAGGCAACAGTTTATTCTTCTTTCTTCTTTTTTGACTCTTCCCACAAGACCTCTTACTAGCTAGTAAATGAAAAACTCTCAAACTTCTCCTTCTTGCTTAACTGATTGCCGAAACAGCAAAGCAGAGCACGCACGTCAGTTTGGGTATGCAGAATTAACCGGCAGCCCTAAACACCACCTTTATGAGACCAAGAAATTTCAAACTATTGAAAGATCCCGACCGTTAAAAACCGGAAAAGGTAAGCCTACGTTTAGACGCAAAAAAAAGTAGTTGAAAGCAGCCAAGTTTGGAAAGGACCGCGTTTTCGCGGGCTTTTGACGAATTATAGCATGCCTGGTCATGCGGTTTTTTGTACAGCATAATAATTGAATAGCTTGAAAGAAAACATATTTTTGATCCTATAGATAAGCTGAACGACCAATAGATTTGTATTAAAAAATTGAAGATTTGCTCTCGATTGTAGAAACATCTCGAGCTCTTAATCTAATGTTCCGAAATGTAATTTATCTTTACCTCGTTTTCTCCTTGGCATTAGTCGCAAACTGAATTAATGTAATCGTAAGTGACAAAGTACTATATTGTAATAGCAATTTTACGGTTGTGTGCTTAGTTACCTGGCACATGACTGCAAGTGAGGCTGAAGGTGACTTTGCTTTGATACAGACCTGTGCTTTTCTCATGTAAATGCAAACTACTTAGCATAAGAACAACTTGATTTACACAACAAAAATAGTAAGGTCTTTATCAAAACAAGGTCATCTCCAGCCTCGCTGCCATTAAAGGCCAGGTCACTAAACAGACAACTGTAAAATGGTGTATTATGTATGTTTTTTACTGGAAAAAGCGTGTTTTGATAATAGAAAAAATACGATTTTTCTACAGATCTTCACGAGGCGCTAACGAACTATACCCTTCTTTAAATGAAAATTACTACTCAAGTCCGGAATACAAACCATAGCGCTATCCCGGCTTACTAATTAGACATGCAGAAATTCACTCCTCGGTTAGCCTGATTAGTCGTTCGGTTGACCTGCTTAGGGTTAGCTGTCAATGACAAAAAAACCGTACTTGCGTACTTTTGTATATTTAATAGTATTATCTAGTGTTTATTTTACAAGCACGAATTCAACCAGTCGCCATTTTGTTTCTCCACCGAGGTTACTCGCAGTGCGCATGCGTATTTTTCTAATGTAAACATCCTCGTGCTTGTGTTTCCGCTTGTGCTTCTCTCAAAAGTGTGAATCAGGTTACACATAGACCCTTTGCATAAATGGCGTCTAAATTTGAATAACAATACTTGGTACATCCATAGCCTCACACTCATGTGAAATTTCCTTTGTCTTGAAACATGAACGTGAGGCTAAGGATGTACCAAGTATTGTTATTCAAATTTAGGCGCCATTTATGCAAAGGGTCTATGGCGTAGTCCATGTCATAGAATGGTGGGGTCGCTATTTGTTTCACATTTCTTTCGCCCTGGCCCTCAAATACTTCCCATTCTCGTCCCCAGAGGCCGCGCTCCTTTTGGTCATTCATTCATTTGAGATTCCGGTTCTAAATGGCTTTGTAAACACAATCGATTGAGACTGGAACCAATCAGAATAGGCTAGTTTCGAATTGTGCAGAAGCAAAAGAACAGAGTCGAGGTTCAGGGGAATAATTAGCATTTTGTATTGTTCATAACAAAGGAAAATGCAAATTATTCCCCTGAACCTCGACTCTGTTCTTTTGTTTCTGCACAATTCGAAACTAGCCTATTGTCAGACTTGACCCTGAGCATGCCCAGAGTGACGGGAAGTCCGTTAATCGTGGACTTCCGGTGTTGGAGCTCGCCAGAAGAGCGCGGCCTCTGAGGCCGAGAATGCGTTACTTCCAAGTTCCAAACTGTAATGCCCCTGAAGGCCTGAACTAATAATAATAATTATAATAATAATCTTTATTGAGGAGATGAACTGAACTGTGCATGCGTGTTTTGTTCGTAGGATTACTGAAGTTTCACCAAATGACCAACCTTCCTTGGCACTGGGCTTTTACGGTCAGTCTGGGTTGAACAAAAAACCAAAAAATTTCGGCTTATGTACCAGTCAAATCGAAGCTTGAACATCCCCCCCCCCCCGGGCATACCCCGGGCATTTGTCGCCTCTTCCTGCCCGGGAGGGAGGGCATTTGATCACCACTGATAGGGGGTGGGGAATTTGATCACTAGCGTCGATTTCATGTTACGAGTCGCGCTGATTCCACGTGGGTCGATAAATCGTGGCGGAGACAGCGGAGACAAACTTTGATGAATTCAAAGGAAAAGATTGTGTATTCGTGGCGGATTGGTTGAAAACCAAAGGCCTACACAAGCTGTGTTCCGTATTTGAAGGTGTTTAAGAACGATTTATATATATAAATATGTGTTGTCTGATAAACCATGTTAACATGCACAGCTTCCAAAGCATAATAGAAGCTACTGAAAAGTTAAAACAGTAATCTGGTAATTTTCCCGGGGGTGGTGCATTTGAACAGCTTTTTGGCCCGGTGGGAGGGATTTGAAATAAACTTTTCCGAGAATTCAAATGCCATGGGGGTTGCCCGGGGGGGATGTTCAAGCTTCGATTTGCCTGGTACATTAGAGAGGCAACATTTGGTCCAAATCTTGACGCGATTTGGTTTAATTTTATGCATAGATGGATCGATCGAGTGTAATCTTGTGTCCTTTACGATCAAATTAATTTTACCTCTCAAGTTGGCATCTTCAAACTCCAGTGCTTCCGCAGCACAAGACAAGGGAACTTCATCGTTTACAGCAGGGATAGAATCTTTTGGTGCCATGAATGTCACAGGAACAACAGCTCTCCTTTTATCAGCTACTGCTCTGTTTGAGTGGCTTCCGTGTGACTGTTCGTATACAGTCACACAACGTTATAGTATTCTATA
>JAHPZR010029754.1:0-17500 GCA_019787425.1 Platygyra sinensis | reverse complement strand
GACTATAAGGCACAACGAAAAGCAACTGCATGCATGCTCAACTTTCTCAAGCAGGCACGCGTTCAGTTTCTCTTAAAAGCAAGTAGAGGACATGTACAATGACCCGATCATTATAGACTTAAGAGCCTCATGTACCCGGCGTGTTCAGTCATTTAAAACGATAATCGGTAACGTTCGGTAAAATTTGGTAGTTAATAAATTGTATCGGAAATCGATACAAATCGATAAAGAGATACATTGTGAGTAACTGATACTGTTTATACAAAATATTTCCCGTTTCTGATTGGTTAAAACCACATGCATAATTCACCAAAACCAGCTGCTGTTGACAAAATTTGGAAGGAATCTTTGTCATATTGAACCAATAATGTCAAAAGTGCGGCACGGTGCAAATGATTGAACAGATGACCTCAAAATGACATCAAAAGTGCAGCCCACTGCAGATTATTGAACCATTGACCGAAAATCCCTGGGATGAGTTTGTGTTATTTTTGGTGAGCAAAAAAAAACAAGAGTGAAATGGCAAAACTCCTTTCAGAACAGGGAAATATTTGGAATGAATAATAAAACAATATTATTTTTGAATTCAGCTTTTTTAGGATGTGAAGAATTCTGCAGATCTAGGAGGGTGTTATCCACCTTGGCCTTGGGCCTCTGTGGATAACACCCTCCTTAATCTGCACAGTTCTTCATATCCTGCTCAGCCTCATTCAATAACTGCTAAAGATCAATTTTGTTTTTATTGAACTTATCAACTTTATCAGGACAAAAATAATGTCTTCACTCAATCAGGGCGGCAAAACATCAGAAAATCAGTGATTCAATATTGTTGTGCCTTAGTTTGATACCAAATCAAGGCACAAAAAGTTAAGTCTGCATAGAAGCCTAGTGGTCCATCAGGCCAGCACTTATCTCCCAGTTTCTGAAACATGAAGATAAGGACTACCAATTTTTTATTCCTCCCAGGATGGGATGTTAGTCCAATGCAGGATTACCCCCCAGCATTAAGTTTGCAGTAAACCATTTATATACACCTGGGTGGAGAGAGCCCTATAGTGGCCTATACGGGGAGGCTACGCCCGAAAGGGGTACCTTTTTCAGGTTTCAGGTATATAAAAGGGTAGGGATTTCACAAGCTGAGGTATATAAAAGGGTAGGGAAATCGGTGATTTAGGTATTTAAGAGGGCCTTTAATTACAGTATTTCAAATAGACGCCCCTTATGGCTGTATCGGTTTATTTATTAAGGACTACATAAAAATGAGAACAAAACTTCCTAAATTAGGTATGTGAAAGGGGTACCTTTCTTCGATAAAAGGTATATAAAAGGGGTACCTTTTCGGCCAAAATGGTATATAAAAGGGGAAGGGGTTGGACCTCGGGGCGGAGCCTCCCCGTATTAAAATTTGTTAAGTAGCCCCCCCCCCGGGGGGATAGAGGCAGTGTATGTCTAGTATTGACCAAGAAAACTTTAAGAAATAGTTTTTGTATATTTTAGAAAATTGAAGGTGGTTCTCTTCAGAGCTCCCTCGACACAATTATTTTAAAAATGGAAAACGTTGCATCCACAATAATTGTGGAATAATTTGTGGAGTTACGTCCACTTAAAGGTAATATTAATGATGTTTGAACTGTATTGTTTGTTGCTATGGTAACCCATAATGTCATGAAGATAACCACAACTTGTTCATATCAATGACTGGGCATTTGTGTGATACCAAAATTTCTAAATAAATGTTATTTTAATTGGTAAAGGGGGGTAGTAACTCCTGGAAAGTGCTGGAAACTGTTGTCAACCACCTTAGAAGGCACACTCTAGTGTTTACATCCTGAAAAAAAGAAATGTGTCCAGTGTCTTATACATACTCCCTCTCAAGGAAGCGCCCTCTATAGAGCGATCAAAATTAAATCATTGTCTGTGGTGGTAAATATATAAACAATTATAGCCTCCATTTGGCACAAACTTATGCTAGGATATTTGTCTGCAGACATTATCTGTGCTGAGGAGTGAACATAGAGCTTGCAAACTGTGAGCTTTGAGGAACAGATAATGTCCAAGGGTAAATATGCGTGAGCGTGAGGGCCAGAATATTGCCCTGAAGTCGTCGCAGTACAGGCCAAGCACAAAAAAAGCACGGAGGGCCAATATTTCCCAGTACGGCTCGAACAAGCTAGGTTAGTAAGTAGTTTATTATATGGCACTCAGGGCATGCTTGTTTTGAATTTGCCAGCATTTGAAAACAAAAAATACACAGCTTATGACCGTCTCCATGCATACGGTCCATATGGCAAAATCCCGACCAAGAAAGAACCAATCAGAATGCTTGGATTTCCCTCAAGACTACCTTGCCATATAATAATTAACAACTATTCACTGAAGCAGAGGTGGCTAGCATTGGATATTTACTGAGCAACGAAGTGGCAAGGTAAATCTCCAACACTAGCCACTGACACTGAGGTGAATAGTTGTTTTAGTGTGTACTAAAAAAGTGAGATAATATACACCACAAAAAATTAATGTGGATGATTTCTTCACTTATCACAGATGCAAACTGGGATGCCAATTTTTTTCCTGAGTTGCTCGGATGTAAATAGTACAGGATATTCGGAGTTTGACGAGCCAATCAGCATGTGCGTTCAATGCTATCCACTGTTTTAGTATATGCTAATCTCGGATATTCCCCAGTTTTAGCTGGGTAAAATATGGTCATGTGACGTGTTTAGACCAATACCGTGCGAGCGAAAATAGTTGATGGATAATAAGATTATCATTCAATATTCTGATAGCATCAAAATTTCCTATTTTCATTATTGTATATTTACTTCATACCCATATGTACATAAGTTTTTTGAGAAGTAATAGGTTTTCAAGCTTTGCTTTCCTTCAGGTTCTGTATGTATCAACCTGATGTTAAAGGAATGTTAAGAATTCTATTACGCCATCGGAGGCTTTTGGTAAGTTATTCTAACTTACTATTTTTCTCTTTTAATTAGTATTGATAATGTTTGGTGTGCATTAGTGACTCTGTGTTTAGTCCCCAGATGTTCAAAATCTTAAAAAACAAATCAACGATCTTTGATCTTTGCTAATGAGAGTTTTGTACAATTTGTGCTTTCCTTGATACTGTGGTTGAAATGAAAAAAATTAAAGCACAAACAAACAAATATGCAAGCAAACAAATTAAGGCAACTAATATTTTTGTCTTCCTGAGAGTAGTTGTTTTTATCAACTTTTTCCTTCCTTAATTATTATAGGTTCTTGCTCTTCTCAATGTAAATCCTAGCAACTTGTGAATAATATGATTGTGTATACTTATTTCTATTTATTTATTTACCTAATTTTATTATCGAATGGATGTATTTTGCTAAATTTTATTGTAAGTTATACGACCTGCCCTGATTAGCTTTGCTACATGCAGGTGGTATAAATTTATAAATTTGTTTCATGGAAATTATTCTAATAAAATGATGAAGACGACGATGATGATGATGATGATGAAGTTGGCATTTCCATTTCTCTTGCCAAAATTAAACCTACAGTGTTCAAATTTTCACAAAACTAGCAAAAAACAAATTATTTGAGTGATGCTTTTTTGGCAGTTGTTGGCCTTATTGAAATTTTTTTTAAGATAACAAAGACTTGACTAATTTTTTTTGCCTTCTAGCCAAGACTAGAATGCATTTAGCTCTTTCATTCTGCTTACTTTGTCCATTATTCATAATACAATCTTGTGAATCTAATTAAATGTCGTTCAGTCCACTAGACCACTCTAGAGGTCATGCATCCAGTCTTAGCTAGAGAATGCTCGTCAGTGATATTTCAAAAAGAATTAGTAACCTTTGAAGAAATTTTTTTAAAATGATTGCAGTTCTACAGTACACTATTTTTCTCAATCTTCTCATGTTGTAGACAACCTTTTCTGCGGCTGTATTTTCTCTGCCTCCCTTAGTCAACGGGAGAAAAGACCCTGGTTGCATCTGTGACCACCCAGAATCTGAGTGGTCAAAAAAATGTGTTAGGTGGAAGGGGTGGTAGAGTGGTTTGATTGTTGCTGTCAGTGATAAACTTTGTGATTTGTGGGTTTCAATTTCTTCAAGCAGTTGCCAAAGACTATACCTGGCTGTACGAACTTTATAATGTAGCAATGTGGTAAATAGAATGTTGCAGCTTTAATAATTTATAGCGAGAAATATGTTGTGAGGTTAACTCGCTGCCAATGTGAAACAGCAAAACAGTTAATAAATCACTTCTTCTGCTTCTTAATAAATCAACCGCTTGGAATTGAAACCAGAGTTATCCTTCAATTTGCTGGATATGCAAATTAACCTTTGTGAAGCTTAGAATAGAACTGGAGAATTTCAAAGGTGTATTTGCCCATATATTATATAGTGATGACAACCCATCACCTTCCTTTCACTTCAGTTAAGATCGACAAAAATTATTTGTTGACTCTACCCTGGTGAAAAGTTTGTGTTGTGGGTGGTAACCAGGGTCTTTCTCCCAACAAATAAGGGAGCCAAAGGAAAGAGAACCTGGGAACAAGGTTGGATTCTATCATTGACCACTTTGGTGATGTCATGCATTATCAACAGTATTTTGCAATATATTATATTCATATAAACAAAAAAAGACTAATTTACCGGTACCATATGCCAAATTAATAACAATTATGCAATGTTTAACAAGAATTCGTCGCATTAACCCATGAAAATATTGAATCCCAAACTTGCTAATTTTGACAATGAAATGTATGCCAGGCGGCTGAGGCACTTGCCCTGGCATACATTTTTTTTGTAGAACTTGGCAAGTTTGGGGTCCCAGATTTCCATATATTTTGGCACAAATGATAAATAATATTGAGAAGTGAGGCATATTAAAAAGATAATGTTTGAGTGGAAAAATCGGAAAGAGCATGACATCATCAAATTGATGTTGCCTTTGTTTTCAACACAGATTTTTCTTATTGCTGTTACCCTGCTGCTGGGTTTTGCAATCATTAATATTGGAAGTTATTTATCAGGTAAGCCCCTGAAAGTGTTTCTAAAGATGTATTTAAGGACATTTTTCAATCACTGGATATCTCTGAAGTCTGTACATAGCATAAACTAACTTAAAGGGGGTTTTCTCTAGTGATGATGATGATGAAACCTTTATTTAAGTGGTGATGATGAAACCTTTATTTAAGTGACAGAGTGAGGGGGGGGGGGGGGGGGTTTGCCATGAGCCTCATGCAGCCTAAGGCAAGAGAGTTTCCAGGTATGTTATAGATCCCTTATCGTTATGAACCTTATGTCGCGTTCCCAGTGTCGTAGACGTGTGGCGTAAGGCACTGGAGTTCGCCAGGTCAACCACAGTAAAGTACTACGCGGTCAGCAAGATTCAACGCATTTATTGAAAATCAGGTAATACTTCAGGCAAAAAGAAAAAAGAGAAAAAGAAATTACAAAGTATGCAAGCGAGACTTACATCTGATCTTGACTCCGGGAGTAACAACTCCAAATCTCCCACAGTAGAAACAACTCCGAATGTTCTAAGATAGCTCCTAACAGCTCCTAATAGTTTGGTGGACTCCTTACAACTGAGTAAACATGCTGAGAAAAGACTAATCTAAAGCATGCCTTCTGACGTAAAGGAAATAAAAATAAATAAAGCTTTATACGCCTAGCTGAAGAATGGATAATTATGTAACTATCATGCACTAAGGTAATCAATGCTACAATTATAAAAGAAAAAAGAGTCTTTGAACGTAACTAATGAAAATGTCATTTTTCTTCAGAGTGGATAACGTGACACCTTGCATCTTTTGAATAACAATGATATATTTATTTTTATGTTTCAGGAAACCCAAAGCATCATCATTACCTTGATTATTATGTTGGTCTACAGAATATCTCTAGTATCAATGAAACTTTATATTGGAAATCTGAATTTAAATGCAAACCTCACAGGTATTGCTGGATTAAATTAAGTATTAACAATTTATCAAGCACAAAAGACATCATGTTTGACCTCATTTTCAAACACTGAGAAGAGAGTTGAATATATGATGCACAGTGGAGTAACATCGTCCCCGCGCTACTTTTGGTCAGCACCAAGAATCGCGACCTCGGCCAGGTCCAACACCGGAAGTCCGCAATTCACCGACTCCTTGTCACTCTGCGCATGTTCAGAGTCAAGTCTGACAAATCTGATTGGTTCTGGTCTCACTCTATTGTGTTTACAAAGCCATTCAAAAACGGAATGTCGTTGGACCTGTCCAGAGGTCGTGATTGGTGCTGACCTAAAGGAGTACGGTCTCTCGGGACAAGAATGAGTGGAGTACATGATTGTACTTTTGACAAACTTTGAGAGAAGTTTTGAAAATTTATGTGGTCAAATACAGTCTTGAGTGTTTGATGTATCTTCTCAATCGAAAGTAAAGCTAGGGAGAAAAGAGAGAAATAAGATCAGATATTCAAACATTGTGACAGTCATGATTTATTTTAAATATCCAATGAATAATATTCATGAATTAATGAGTAGGAAAAATTTGGTGCAACATTACATCAATCAAGGGTTGTCCAATATACCCGATCCGTAACGGTTCTCAACGGTTCGTGAGAGATTGTGACGACCAATCACCATATGTCAGTTCGCGACATATCTGTGATCAAGCGGCGTGCTCCACACTTTAATATACAAATGTTTGTGGCGTCATTATTTTAGAACAAGGAATATTGTTACACTTCTTTTGCCTGTTTATTTTGTCTTGTTTGCTTGTTGTTGCAACCCGTCCCGAACTGTCACCCCTTTTGGCCACCCGTAATGGATCGGGTTTGGACATATATGCATCAATCTTGTGTACAAATTCTTTGTATAGCTTGAAATATCAGTTATTTCCTAATCTCAGCCTGGTCCTCATCTCTTGCTTGGGGATTAGGCTGATTGCAGAAGATAACTGAAATTTCAAGCTAGTCTGTGTGCACCCAGCTCTAGATGAGTAGAAATACTCCTAGTCACTTCATGCTACAGAAAGAGTAATTTCTGACGTTTGAATAAATTAGTCAGAAACTATTATTCTGAAGGCATGATTGAGTGGTTTGCAGGTTTTTATTGGATGTGCTAGGGGTATGTAGGCTTTGGGCAGGATATTTAGGTCATTCAAGGTCTGTCAGTTGTCAATTGTTCACTCGATTTTCGTTTTCATTTGTAACTATTGTATGAGAGAGTTTATGTATGTTGTAATGTATTTGTTGTATATTGATCTGTCATACCCTTTCCTCGGGGTCTTGTGGTGCTGCATTACATGAGGAATATGTTTCTGGACACATATTTTTTTGGCAACATCTAAAATGGTTTTTTAGTGGTTTTTCGTATCTGGCCGGTAGCACTGTTTCTATTCCCTAGAAACAACAGATGTAACTTCCAAAGTTCTGTATTAACTTTAGAAAGATACATTGTACATCTGACGACTGACTGATGCATCCTCTATAAACTTGCATGCACATTAAATGTCTCGTGATAGTGTTGTCAGAATCCAGGATAACCTCTAGCATGATGGGCCACTTGGCTCATATGGAGACTTTACTTTATGTTTAGTAACCTCTAGTGATAATCTTCTAAATTTACTGTTTATTTTAATGTGTCTTTTTCAGCCATGCATATCAGTTTGTTTCAAATTCTCTTTTAGACCCAACAAAAATGGTACAGATCAAATTTACCAACATTATGGACAGCCAGGGTGTGGTAAGGATCGGACATGTGACGACACTCATTACCCAGAGATCTGTTCATTCCAAATAACAGAGTCAGGTCATCACAAACTGTCATGTGATGCTAAAGTTTGTTGGTGGTGGTCCAATATCCAAATAGCTTCTGTTAATCCAGAAATGGGAAAAGCTGTCAGTGACTGGAAGACCTTACCAAAGGACACCTTGACTGCTTCGGTGCAAGAAGCTGTCAAAACAAACCTTGAAAAGGGATTTAGTTTTCTGTTCCTAAGATGTAGCTGCGTTTTTGGAAGCATCTTTCAAACACTCACTTTTCCACCGGTACTAAAGAAAGTCGAGGATGGACAATCTAAACGTGGCATTGATATAAATGTAATCATGCTTGACTCCATATCTAGACCACATTTCTACAGGATTATGCCAAGAGCCGTAGAGGCGCTCCGCAAGATTGTACAGGATCCAAACATAAAGGCCACCGCCTTGGACTTTGAACTTGTTCAGAGTATTGGACAACAGACGTTTGAGAACTTGAGGCCATTCTTCTCTGGCGTTCTCAAAGGTGAGTGTGTAGTAACTTTTAAAGCTGTTGTTTGGATTACGTTCACCTCATGTTTAAGATATATTTTGAACAATATTAGAAGTAACTCCAAGGGCAGATATTTTATTTTGACAGTTCAAGGAATGGTGTTTATCTTCTTTTTGACATGAAAAACGAAAGAAGAGAGATCTTGTCTTTTCAAGGACATGAAAATTAGGCAAGTTTATTATATCACCTTTCAAATTAAGGTATATATTAAGCTATCAATTTTATTCTCTCTTCACTTAAAAATGATGACATGGAGTCATCGAAACGTGTAAAACTTCTTTCGCTTATTTTTATCCTTAAATGTTCATTTAACACGGTTAAAGTCCTTCTGCCAATAACAATTCCTGCGCTGGAATTATGTGAACAGTACAAAACAGATATTTATGTACTCTGATGGCGTTATAATTGAAACAGGTTAGAGGCGCTAATTGGAATCTGGATAATTACGTAATAGGAGTGCTTGTAGGCAAGAGCACATTCAAGGGGGAGGGGGGGGACGACGCTTAATACATTCTAGAGAGGGGATGCTAAATCGAATCGTTGACAGTAAGTATGGTCCCCCCCCCAAAGGGTGTGGTTTTCCAGCAGTTTTGGTCGTAAAAATAAGTCACAGCTTTTCCCATTTTGGCCTGAAATTGGGTGTGGTTTTGCCTTTGTCTGGTGGTCAATTTCAGTTAAACATTCACGAAAACGACCTGGAAAAAAAAATCAAATATTAACAGAACTTTGGTGTGCGCTTGTTAACCGAGAACCTCGAGATCAATTAGAAAATCAAAGGGCCATTGTGAGATAACTTTATTTTAGCTAGGTCCATAAACTTGCAAAAAAGGCTTCAGAAATATTCCCCAAAATTGACCGAGCAGTAGCATCTGTAATTGGTGAAGATTGCTGACTCTGCTTTCTAAACCAGTTTGTATTGTTTCGTTCAGTGTTGGTTTTCTGATTTTTTAGACGACAACGAAATCAGTGCCTCAGGAAAGAACACAAAGGCTCCATTAGGCGTGGAGGTGTTGTATGGGACCTTCCAGAAATGGGGTTACCAGACCCTCTTTCAAGAGGATCTTTGTTGGTACGATCGTTGGGGAAGTGCGCTAACGGACATTGAAAAACGAGATGTGCCAAGCGATGATGTAGAATTTAAAGAGAGGTAAGGCTGGCGGTAGATTGAGTTGAACTTGCTGGTATCTCAGTCCTACCCTGGAGATAATTAACATCTCATTACAGTGAAACCTCGATTTAACGAAGTCCTCGATATAACGAACGATATTCTATGTCCCGGCCAAAGTTATAGTAAAATGTATGGAATAGAACCTTGATATACCGAACCTCGATAAAACGAATTCTTCGATATAACGAACATAATTCGGAAGCCCAAACGTAAAATCTACCTCGATATAACAAATTACAATATCAACAAGCGAGAGAAGAGAAATGCTGAACAGATCAACAGTCAACAACTGCTACAATCCTTAAAGTAAAGTGAGAGCAACCTTCCAGTCAACGGATTATTATACGTCATCGTTGAATTGCGTGACAGAAGTTACCTGTGTTACAAGTCAATCATTAACTATGTCCTCGATATAACGAACATTTTGGTCGTTTCTCCTCAAATTCCAGTAGTCACGCACCTCTTCGGAACCTCTAATTTTATTTGCTCCCAGACTCATCCACCTCTATTGTTTTCAGGACTAGGGCCATTGTTTCGGTTGTTTATTCTATTGTTTTCTCGGCCAATCCTGTTAAACCTTACGAGAGGTGCGTGGCGCCTCTCAAATTCGTTATATCGAGGTTTTCGATATAACGAACGAACATTTAACGAACAAATTTGGCCGGTCCCCAGCGACTTCGTTAAATCGAGGTTCCACTGTAATTGGTTTATTACCGGAGTAATCTCAGAGGCGGCGGAGCGTTTTGAAACATGGGTGTGGCGGGGAAGGTAGACACATCGTTAAGCCAAACGCATGACCTCTACTCTTATTTTCCAAAATGTCTTTTGCGTTGTTCGTTTGCACAAGCAAACTTCTCTGCGATGTCTAAAGTGTTCGATGTGTCCGTAAGAGACTCAAGACAATCCGGTAGGAGGCAGATGTTTAGACGGTCCTACCCTACGAGGATTTAGTCTTCGTAGGGCAGAAAATGTGCTTTCGGAAGTCGCCAATGCCACAGGTAACGTCAAATAGTAATAGTTTGTTGTACTCTTCTAGTAACGTTTTGGTGATAGGAATTTTGTTGAGAGCTTTGCGAACGGTTCTTATCTTTGTAACGTGGCGTACTAGGCAGATTACGAAACCGAATATTTTGTCAAAACCAATTTTATGCTGCGCTGGCGATATCTTCGGCCGCCTATGAATATCGGCAGACTCCCAAATTTCCACGCTTCAGGACTTTTGCAACTCCACATCATTACCACTCTCTCGTTTCTATATACTATTCCCTTAGCAGAGTTAATGTGGCCGATAAGGTTTTCAGGGTATTTTTTTAACTACATCCAAGTTTTTAATAGTTGATTGAAAAATATCGTTTAGGCTCTTACGTTTTTACCTTCGTTCCCAATGGTTAAAAGTAGGCTTTCGTTATATCATTTAATGTGTCCCCAATTAGTAGAGGAATGTTTCCCCTTGGCTAAGGACTGATTGATTGATTGATTGTTTATTTGATTTAATGATGCAGTTCATCACTTAATTATGAGTCAATGTTCTCTTTCTGGATTCCAATCTGATCCCGTTTTCTGGGTCCTTTTTTTTCCCAGACTAAAAGCCTGTAGACTTAACCTTTGTAAGATCATACGAAATTGTTAAGTACGTTTGAGAATCAATGTTATCTTTGATCATAGGTGGAAGGAATTGCAAGCAAAGGTGGTCAAGAAACAAATCGATCACTATGGTTTGACACATTTCTCTTGTACAGTGGTAAACAAGTATGGCAGAACAAACCACTATGATGAACCAGAAAAGATGTGCCTTAATGGACAGTTTTTCAGTTGGTATTTCATGGACTACATAACGAAGGTGTACACTGCTATGAAAAACGATGAAAAGGCTAAACCTTTGCTGTCGTACATGCATTTTAATACTGGACACGAAATGACTGGAACACGAATAGTTAATTTGGACGCAAGTTTAGCGAAGTTTTTCGTCGATATGGCAGGGTTTCCCAACACTCTCACCATTATTTTCGCTGATCATGGTCACAAAATGACGCCGTTTAGTTACACAGAAGAAGGTAGAAGAGAGTTATTTGACCCTGCTTTCTTCATGATTGTTCCTGATGGCGTCAAAGAGAAACTGGGCCCTCAAAGAATGGCCGCCCTGGAAACAAATCAAAAGCGGCTCTTTATCTTACAAGATGTACACAAAGCACTCATGAGTTTACACGACCCTGAGAAAATGAACTCTCAGGATTTTTCACAAACAGGTATATTCTCAGTCATTCCTGCTAACCGCACATGCGCAGACTTGTACATGCTTCCGCTGACTAGGTGTAAGTGTGAAGGCTTTGATGAAGAAGGTCATATCAAAGACAATGCAGAAAATCACAAATGGCTGGCAGAATTTGCGGTTGGATTCGTGAACGATGCAATACAAAAGCAATATATGAAAGGTATGCTAAATGGTTGTCTAGCAATCGTTCGCATTTTCTTCCAAAGGTTAACTTTAAGTGTCAGTTTTTTAAAAAAAAAATTAAGTTTTAAATTCTTGGGTGTGATATTGGAGAAGAAATTGGCTTTCAAAAACTGCAAAATTTCTGGATGGCAAAAGCGCTAATGATTTTATGCATTCTTTGTAAGATATTGAGTTTTTAAACCCGCATTGCACAAAAAGTATTCAATACATCGGTCTCAAATTTCTTGGGACGGGTAATCGTACTGTTCCCTTTCAATATTCAGAACTTATGTTTTTGTAGCTCTACCAGAAACTGTATTACTTACGCTAATAAGACAATTATTGTAAACGAAGATTCTCCTATAGATGAAGGTGGGAGAGGGGAGGGGAGGTACGTTAATCCGGGGGGGGGGGGGGCGGCAGCTGGGAAGGGGAGGCGAGTCAGCGCTTGTCACTTGCTCCTTAACATGCTTCTGCTTTTTAGGTTTTGTTGGTTGACAATCGATCTAGGTAATAAGCTGAATTCTTTCCTTTTTCAGGCATTCTTGGTTCAGATAAAAAATCTGGGTATGGAAACTGTGAACGCCTTGTGGGAAAATCGTTTAAAAATGTTATTAAACGTTTTCAAGGGGAGTACATCATCACCTCTATGGACATACATGTGGTTCCTCCACATGGATATGAAGAAGATGAAGTTTATAAAGTCTCTATAAAACAGTATGCCCAGCCAAAACAAAGAGTATTTTTTCTGAGTTTTATACGCCAGACCAAGTATAACAAGTTTGAGTCATGCGCAGACAAATCAGTCGATATCAGGCTGTGTGCATGCGCCAAAGAGAAAACCGCTGACTTGACAAGGAAAGGAGTACTCTTTGAGAATGGTGTTCCGCATAAAATGTTTGGTTCAGAGACGATTGTAAAAGACTTGGATTCGAATTGTCTGTTATTCTTGAGAAGGAATTATGGAACTTTCTCTTTTGCACTGGAAGTAGCGAATGTCTGTACTGATCGTACTTACAAATTTGAACTAGCTGGCTCAATGGATCAAAGGATTTTTGCCAACACAGTGCCCATGAATCGTGAACTTCCACCAAAGACGTTTGGCTTTTTAACATCTGTTTACAAATACATCTCAAAAGTTAATACTCCGTTGAATTTGAAAGCAAGTATTCAAGTTATGCAGGAGAATTCAAACAAGTTCAAAGATTTGGGGACAGTCGATGTATCATGACAGAGAATAGATTAAGAAATTCCGCGGGTCTCCACTCGCCACTTTAGGAACGAGAAGAAACCTGTGGAAGGTCTTACATGTATCTCGCTTGTGGGTCCGTTACTGGGAAGAAAACAAAAGCAACCTGGTCTTCAGGTCGTTCCTTCTCTTGTATGGTTCCCAGTGACGATCCCACAAGCGACTGCGAGATGTGACTCGCCCCAGATTTCCTCTCGTTTGTACTGGGGCATGCTCACTTGGTTAGAACCTAGAGAGATCTTCATCTGATCTGGAGGTGGTGGACTCAAATCTCACCAGGGTAAAGATTTTCTTTTCCCTGGTCACTTAACAATAAAAGCGACCACGGGTACGATATTGAGTAAAGAAGGATTTTCAAATTTGAAACTAGTCACGTTTCAAGAGTCCTCTCTCTTGATGTTGGTTTTAGGAAATGAGGGTAGCTCATGTTGTGAGATGGGCATGAAAACTAGAAGCGAAAACTCATTCTCATATTGGATCTCTATTCAAATCTAAAATCCCCTAAAAGGAGCTTTGTAGACCATTTATTGAATTCCGTATTGTATCTTAGTTATTTTATTGTTTTATATGTCTAAACTAATATTTCATTATTTCAAATCCTTGATAATCAACTTTCTCAATATTTAGAAGTCTCATCAATTTTTTTTATGTATTGGGTTTTATGAAAAGCAGTCGGAATTTGCTCATTGACTGTACTTAACTTTTATTTATTTATTGAATTCACTCTGCAATGTATTTGTTAGTTCGTTCGTTTGTTTGTTGACCGTGACGTCCGGTTCGTTTGTACGCTCGTGTGCTCGTTCGTTCACTCGTTCGTTCGCCCGTTCTTAAACGTTCGTTTATTTGTCCGTTCATTTATTTGTTGAATTATTTTGTTATTACTTGTCCCAATATTTAGAATAACTACATGCCAATTTCATTAGCTTATTTTACAGTTAGCTGTGTAACTAGTCTAGCATTTATGGGTAATTATTTCAGGTCGGTAGAACTTGTATATTATACAACTGAACATTTTTTCTGTTTCTTTTTTCTTTTTTTCTCTTTTTGGTAAAAATGGGCGATTTCGTGGACGTTTTTAGGGACTAAAGGTAAATATCGCGAAACAGAAGGTGTTAGTAGCAATGGCTCTGTATGAGCGTTGCAAATCTTAGTACGGGATTAGACTGGTACTAGCTTGCAAACGAGGCTGAAGCGGCGAGTCTGACTTATTCCTCCACATGAGCCTCTATTGCAAGGCACAATATTCGTGATTATGACAATCGGAATAAGGACAAACTAGTTATTAATAGGGTTAAATTAGAATCGACTAAAAGAGTTTTTTTTTATAAAGGGGCAGATATTTTTAATAATTGTATATAAATCTAGTTCTAGTCTTTTTATCTCTTTTTATATGTATATTCTTAGATTTCTTATATAGCTTCTTTGACTTTTACATACTTTATCGTTTATTTTGTTATTTATTTGTTTCGTTATTTTACGCAGGACCCATGTTGATAGCAGTTTTTATAACTGAAATGGTTATCCTGCATAGATATGTTTTTGTTATTATTATCATCGTCATCGTCATCATCATCGTCGTCGTCATTATTATTATTATAAGCTAGTTTCAGTCCTATACCGAGAATACGAATACACGGAAATGGCCGATCTGCACAGCGTTACCAAGACGGTCAATTTAGCACGCTTTGCATATTTAGTTTTGGGACTGGTGTGACAGTGATAAACGAACTGAACAGATCAGATTATCGCGAGATTCGCAGGTTGAATGTAATTTCCTTTTCAGTTGGCAATGTTACCTGACCCGAGTCAAATATGGAACTTCAGTGTCGTGTGAAAATCTGAAGCCTACAATTCCAGGCGAAAGCGATGTTCTTTGTTCTGGGGTGGGGGCTGGGGGAAGTTGAAAGCTATGCATACCCTGACAAAAAAAATGGAAAAATAAAATAGGATACATTTGCAATACAAATGATTGTACTAATCTGATTCTCTATCTAATTGACCAATCATATCTCAGGACCGGAGTTTTCGAAGGGGAAACTTTCTGGCACGGTAATTGAAGGGGGAGGGGGAGGTTTCAAAGGCTGGATAATGCTGCACATGCACCAGATGAACCACATCATCCGTAATATAGCACAGCTACATTCGCCCTGTCGACACTTATCCACAGAATAACCATGCACCCGGCAAATTGCGTTTTTACTGTTTGAAGAGCTAATGCGAGAGCGTAACTTCATATAAGGGAAGGTCGAGCGACTAACGAGCTTGGGTAACGTACTTTTTAAATACTTGGATGAGTTAGCCCTTCCCTCCCTCCCTCTTTCACAGCCGCTCGGGCGGAAGTAACGCAACGCTTCTTATCTCAACGGGTTGCGTGACTTCGATACGGAAGTGGCTTTGCTTCATTTACGATCTTTTGAAGGTGTTGTATCCTTTCTAGTTGTCTCTCAGCTTTTTCCCTTTGTCTTTCATCTCCCACTGTTCAAAGGACTCGGTTTTTGAGTAAAAAAGTGAATAAAAATGTGTTTATTCAAATCCTGCACCATTTTTTGGACATGCGCTTCCTAGTACGCGGATCAAGTTTCAAAATCAAAAAATATATTTGATGATTCGAAAATTTCAACTGTTCAGCCTCCATAACCAAAATGTTAAGATGGACATTTCATGTTGTAAATTGAAGTTTTAACATGCACTTTGTCATGCACCGGATATTGTGTGTTTTAACCAATCAAATTTGACATCATGCCGCCCGGAAGTCACTTGGAAAAACCACGTGGTGACGACAAAGAGGGACAAACCCCTTACTTCGTTTCGCTTTCACAACACCATTCCTCCAAAGAGCTGTGAGCGGCTTTTGTTGTTTGCTATCCGAAATTAAAGAAAATTGGACGTAAAAGAGAGGAAGTGCTGAAAACAACGCAAGTAAGTGAACCTTTTTCGTGAAATTAAAACTACTGCGAGGGCTTAATACTTAGTGATGAACACAACACAATTGGAAACTGCCTGAAATGATAGCAATTTATCAAATTTATCGATTTTTATATCTGGTGATAATTTACGTGTCGTGGAGGTTAATAACCTTTGAAATTCATGGCCAAGAAGTATCTCACAGAGGTCTTGTTTCATACTCTGTCTAGATTAAATATCGAACCTTAAAGTCGAATTGATGATCAATATTTACATCAAATTTATATGTCACATTTAGTTTTAGTTTCTTTTGGTGAAATGACCGGGGGAAATCCCTTAATATGTAAAGCCTTTTAGTTTCGAAATGCTAAGTGCAAAACGCTTATAATTTCCTTCAGTGAGTAAAGACTAACCAGTTTTTAAAAAGTTGCTATATGTTCTGAAGAAATAATTTAAGGTGGCATTGACCATGAGCTCCAAAAGAGATCAAACTGTGCTCCTTGCTTTATTCTTCACAAGGTTTCTAGACTGTGACATTATTCTCAATATATTATACTTTTCAATATATTATATATTCATATTACTAGCGGATATCTCTCTTTCCTACCTATAGAAATAATTGGTCCTGTTTTCTAGACTTTCTAAGACTACCAGTAGTCCATTTAGGGCATGATGACAATATTTTTTTCTGTTACAGCTTTTTTGTCATGCTTCACGCTAGGAAGAGCTGCGACACAAGTTCACTGACTCAGAAGCTACGGCGATACTCTGTAGATCATGTGAAAATATCAAAAGAAGACACAGACCGGGCAAAACGTCTTGTTGACAGTTACATCAAGAATGAAATCCTTCAGTTCATTTCCAGTGCTTCTACCCTTCCCATCAGCAAGCAGGAGTATACAGGGAGTCTGTATGAGAAGCTCAAGACAGAGGCAGCTGATGAGGTTGATGTTATGGTAGTGTTACAGACAGCCAAGGAAGAGGTTATTCAACAAGATTGCGGAGTCCCTGGGTTTGTGCTACTAAAAGCGAAAAAAGATTCAGCTCTTGAAAAGTACAGCAACCTAGAAGGTTTCATTATCCCTGAGAAGCTGCGAGCGAGTTGGTTTCATGGTCTTGTTCAAAAGGCTGTGAATGCACTCACAGCTAAGAGTCCTACATTACCTGTTGAGCTGGAGATCCGTGAACATGGCCCTGCGGTGCAGTTAGACATCATCGACAAGGATTCAGGAAAGAAGTTATCAGCTGATTTAGTGCCTTCCTTTCAGCTAGGACCCACAGAATACTTTGTTGCAAAAACATACAAAGGGAAGAATTTGCCAGCCTGTGATCCCAAGCTTCTCTGGGCAGTCCTTCTCACTCAAGGAAAAAGCAAGACTGCAGGAAATGGACAAGGAAGACCATGGCTGTAGGCATGAACTTCTGAGAATTATAAAAACCATGATTCGGG
>JAHPZR010029752.1:0-12760 GCA_019787425.1 Platygyra sinensis | reverse complement strand
ATATTCTCGTATTTAAGTAGCTATATAATTATCACGTCACTAATATATGTATCTAATATTACTAATCCTCATCTATACTTGTATATAATCCATATATTATATATATATTATATCCAAATACTAATAACATCGCGCTACTTGTGCTACATGATGATATGGTAATTCGAATATATCTCTATTCTCCTATAATATAATAATACCATACTACCCAAGCGGTTCCGATCTGTCAAGTCACGGTATATATATTTATGGCACTCTGTTTGAATATATGGGTTTGCATACACATACTTCGTTAACACGTAGGTGGGTGGGACGAGCAACACTTGTTCACCTAGCAAACGCAGCGCGTGCCCACGCGCCATTCAATCTCACCATCCCACCTCGCGACTCCACAGTTATAAGTACCTGGAAAAATACTACTTTCGAGGGCTACCTGTCTGTCGATTTGTCTCCCTACTCTATTATGACCCGATTCCACACCCATGCTCCCGACAGATTCTGCTCAATTTTCTGATGTGTTCTCATTGCTATATCCACAAAATCTATCGAGTCACACATTTCCAGAAACCTCTAAAACGCAGCCCTGCAGAAAATCCCCCTATACACACGCTAGCTGTTCACTTGATCATATACCTCAACACCTTACAATATCACCTATTACACGCCACACGGCACAGGTCCGAAAGCAGGCTAGTGGGGCTGAGTCAACCGCTCGCCCCCAGTGCATAAGCTGTGGTTCGGACGGTGCTTTTGTTTGAACATTAGTTACCCAGCTCTTCAGCCCACACTCACCTCACAACCTATCTCTTCTCATGCTCCTATAGGGTGAACCGGGCGGTCCCAAAAACGGGGTGCAAGAATACAGGATTACTTGCAGCGTCTTCTATCCTCGGCTCAGACGCACGCAAATTTTTTGCCTCTATCATAATATCGCGTCTCCGACGTAAACCCATTCGACATACTATAATGCCGCCTTTACTAACGTCCCCGCGACTATTCTTTCCCCGTGAAAACCCTCAACCGTATCAATTACATACCACCGACTGCCGCGGATCCGACCCCCCACGATGTTGCGTGGACCGCGACAAAATAGATATGAATGGCTCACATACTGTCACCTCGGAAATCGCGCGCACACGATACAGCTCACTCGAGCTGCTACCCAATATCTCATTTAGCTAAAAAATGTCGTGTTACCGGATTATTACGTGCTACTACATGGATCACTCGGCATCCCCGACAGTGACTGTAAATCCTGGTTCACGCGAATGTATCTTCCTATGTCTCGCAAAATTAGAAATTTACATAGTAAATTGTCACCAGGAGCCATTCGATCACACTGTTCCGAAAGTTGTATCATGGAATGCTTCTTGGTCTGGGTGGACTCGTTTTGCCCTTTCCTGTGCGCGAGTGCACTGGTTTTACGCCACCAACTACTATTTCCCAGGCTCTCTGGCTGTTCCTTCTCTCATTTTAGACTGAACTACGCGTTTTTCTTTGGTGAAAAAAGTTAGCTAAGACTCTAACCCACCAAAGCTATTCCTAATCATTAAGCGTACTTCACGTGACCCCTTGATGCTGACTGACCTATGATTTGCACTATAGCAGTGTCGTTGTCTTGGTGGTCAAAAATGCTATTATCTCGTACCTGTGCGACCCTGGAAGGTTTCTGATCGGATGTGTGCAAATAACGGACTTCCGGTTGAATTGCGTATGCCAGGCTGACAAACAGTAATCGAGTAGCTGGTGTTTCATTTCTGTCCCTGATTTGCGTTATTTACAAACCCAATCATATGAGAGGCATGGTGGCCTCATGGTTATTGCGCTCGTCTCCGGAACCTTCGGTACGGATTCCAGCGCGGGCCGGGAACATTGTGTTGTGTTCTTGAGCAAGACACTTTACTCTCACAGTCTTACAATATTTGACAATTTGTCGTTCAAAAAGGATTTTCTTAGTTGTGAAATATGTGTTTATAAATCATTGGTAGGGAAGGGCAATCTAAGATAATCAAGGCACAAGGTACATCTGTGGAAGAATACTAGTAAAAGGGTGCAAAATTATCGGGGGAGTTTGGAAGTTTTCCAAAAAGAAACCCTGATGGTTTGCAGTGGGTATCAAGAATGCCGCGTGAAATTTCTCGTATCGTGGAATATCGCAATTAAGAACATTAATCAATTCTTCAAGTACCGTGGAATTTCAGATTCTTGAATATTAAGCGATTCTCGTAGTACCGTGGAAAATCGGGTTCTAGAATACAGATCGATTTGTCTAGTGTCGTGGAATTTCGGGACAAGAACACCAAGTGAAACTATTCTCACTGCAGTGGCAAAGACAATTTTTAGAAAGACAGGAAAAGAAGACGCAAATTGACTGACCGCGCGCTCGAATACGGTACGTTATTATTTGCGGCAAATCTGAAAGTATAAGGAAATTTCCGGGTTTCCACACGTTGCGTTTCAATGAAGTATTCTGACATCGGATTTTCCATGTCACGGGTTAAGTCCGAATCGGAACGAATACGGTTCTTGGCACGCGCTGGACACGTCACGTGTCTTGGAACACGGTACTTCCGGGTATGTCCGTATTCTCGAAGAATACGGGTCCGTATCGTGTGATTTCAGCACCGCGATACGCCTCATTCTACACACTGCAGGTGTATAAATGGTTACCGTGAACGTATCTGGAGGTAACCCTGCAATGGACTAACATCCTATCCAGGGGAAGTAAAAATACTTTTAGCCGCTCCATCCTACAGAACCCTGGTTAAATTCCGGCCTGATGGGCCATTTTGTTCGTATGTAATGGAACTTTCGAGAGTTGCTCGTTTCGTTAAGCTTGCACAATAAGCAAAAGAAAACTCAAGGAACGAGACTGGAAAGCACTTCTGAAAATAAAAGGTACTGAACGAGAGATGTTTTTCCTTGCATATCCATAGGATCACGTTGAAAAATGTGAGAAGAAACCTGTGGAATGCCCAAATAATTGCGGTGAAATTATTGTTCAAGAAGAGGTAGGTGGCTCAATTTCTGTCGATGCCACATTAGGTTTCTATTTCTTTCTAGATATCTTTATATGTTTCCCTCTGTTATTTCAAATTTCCTTTGTATACTTAGCATCTTTGGAAGAAATCGGGAAAAGTTCTAGATTGACAAACTACGGTAATCCTGCATGCATGCTACAGTTTTCAAACGTCACGTTTGTATTTATCTGCAGTAAAGGACCGACTATAATTCAATAGAAAAATACTTGTTCAATAGTAACCTCTTACTAACCTAGCGCGAGGGCAGTACTGGGGAATATTGGCCCGAGGTCGTGGCAGTACGGACCGAGCGAAGCGAGGTCCGTACAAAAACGACCGAGGGCCAATATTCCCCACTATGGCTCGAGCTAGCTAGGTTAGTAAGTAGTTTATTATATGGCACTCGGGCCATGCTTTTTTTGAATTTGCCGGCTTTCGAAAACAAAAAATTCGCAGCCAATGACTGTTTCCATGGAAACGGTCCGTATGGCGAAATCCTGACCAAGAAAGAACCAATCAGAACGCTCGGATTTACCTTGCCATATAATAAAGTGGTTTATTAGAAGCTAGTCCAGTCCCTGAACTCTCCTTTCTTCCCGCCCCATTTAGGGGCTGAACCCAGGGGGGCGAAGGGGCGAAAGAAGAGTCCAGGATAACTTGCGTGCACATGCTCAGAACGAACCAATCAAAAGTTACTAGGTCCCAACCACGCCGCTCGCGTCAATGTGTCGGGCAATGCCTTTTTCAGCTCGCGCTCTGAAAGAAAACATTTTCTTTGACGTTGACATTGTCGCAAAAAACATAACGTAAAACTCGAAATATCGTTTATCGGGGTCTGTACCCTTATCGACAACGAGTACGCGTCATTACTCTTTTCCCAAACATTTTTTCGTATTGTTTCTGTATGTTGAACGATTTTGCAAAAGTTTCAGTTGAAAGGAAAGTCTGACGCGTACAAGTAGCTCATTTGCATAATGCAGCGCCTGCACTGTCAAGTCCGAGTCGGTGTTTTCAATTGTCAACAAATCTTGGCAAAGATGACTTTCGTTATCTCTGATATTGTGATAGTTTAGCGTGGCACTGGTGAAATTCCACTGATTTGGGATTAATTGACATGTTTTTAATCAATCTGAACGCAGAAATTGTTGCTTGTATATTATCACTCAAAAAATCGCGCCAACAGTTAAATCTGGAAAATACTTCCAAATATGGGTTTTTCCCCCGATTTGGGGGCAAAAATGACGGCGTTCTGAGCATGCGCATGCAAATGATCCTGGACTCTTCTTTAGCCCGCCTAGGTTCAGCCCCTATATGGGGCGGGAAGAGTTCAGGGACGGGACTAATTAGAAGCTGGCTGGGGAAATCGAAGATACTGTATGCGCCTTATATGTTATCTCAACCAATTTGATGATGATAAATGATAACGATAATCAATTTTTGTAAATGATATCCAAATCTCCCAAATATATTTTGTTACTTTTTCCCAGTAATTTATAGTTTTGATTCCTTAGGCAAAGTTGAAATTAGTGATGACAGCAAAACTGGTACAGCTGATGATGAATCAAGTAAGGATCTTGCATGACCATTAATTTCTATTTTATTTTCTTTTGTATTAGTTGTTTAAACTTTCAGTTATGACCTTGATGTTTTGTATGCTCCAACATACAAAAAGATTTAAGCACGACTAATACCAAACAAGGAAATTAATGACAGTAAAAAAGTAAATGACAATAAACAGACTTAGTTACATCTGCTGTAAAAAAAAATATAAAAGGCTTGTAGAGAAGTTTCTCATTGCCTAAATCGCAAATCAACAAGGTTTGCTTAATTTTGCAATGTATATCTTTTGCAAGAGCCTTTATCAGTTTCTCATTGGCACCTCGCTCCATGATGAAGCATTTCATGATCAGTGCAGTGCATAAGACTAAGGGATTTCATGTTTATTGACTATAGATAGCTCAGATGTAGGGATAGAGGAGAAATGTCTAAAATGTGAAGATCACAGCTGCCTCCAAGAGTCTGAACAAGACTTGCCTAATTATTGTCACCAGGATCAGACCTGGCCACCACAGCCCCTGGAAGCCCAATGTGAACCAGAAAACAATCTGGAAGCAGAAAACTATAGTATTATAGTAAAGTGGATTTGCCACATTCTAATTAAGTTAACCTTAAGTTACAATTGTTCAAACACACTCTTTTCGTTTATAATAAACAATTATTGGATGAGGTTTTTGTGATATCCAGAATAATCAAGGTCGAGGCCTTCGGCTTCGGCTGATAACCCTTACCTCGACCTTGATTATTCTGAATATCACAAAAACCGAATCTAATAATTGTTTTATTATACATTGAACTCAAAAACTTGGAAGTCATGTTTTTATTTCTTCACTGATGGCAAGCAACACAAGTCGCGCGAAGTTGACATGATTACCCTTGGAAATCATGCACTGCGGTCATACATGACATGATTACCCGTGACCTTGACATGATTATTGTGTAATCTACAGTTATGGCGTCACGGGCGCTGATTTAGAAAATTCACTGTACGATTCCACTTTGATGCAATCAGAAAAGGGTTAGAGAGTTCAATGTATAATAATCACTATTATTAATTTCATTCTTGCATTGATTAAACATCTTCACCATTTATTTTTCCCAAAAATGATTTAATGTTGATTTCTAATTTAAAGGTTTTCAATGAGTGTAAAATTGTGGCAGTCTGTCCAAATGTGAAATGTAATTGTATTTATAAGCTCACAGAGGTTTTCAAAATACGCAATGGGGAGGAAGTACCAGCTGTTTGTAAAAACAAACTGTTTGCTATGCCTTGCAGGACAGAACTTTCTTACTTTGAAAAGTTGGTTCCCTTTAAGAAGTTTCCTTTTTTGCCACCATCAAAGTGGATTAGTTTACTTTTTAAGAACAGAGATTTTATAAGTTTAATTAAACAGCGACCTGAGCCATCTAGTGATGGCTCATTACGGGACATGTGGGATGGGAGGAGTCAAGACGGTTTTTCAAGGATACGAGGAGCGACAATACACCACTCTTAGAGGATAAAAATAATTTAGCTTTGTTGCTGTATCTTGATTTCTTTGACCCTTTTACACGTGCAGTTCACTCTAGTGGTATTTTGTGTATGACAGCGCTTAATTTGCCAAGATCCGTTCGTTATCAAAAAAAGTGGGCAATGTTAATTGGTATCATTCCAGGTCCCGAGGAGGCACAGGGACATATTAACAGTTTCCTTAAGCCGATTGTTGATGACCTTCTTTATTTATATGACGGAATCGAAATAAGGAGTGTTGTCACCCAAGAGGAGAGTTTTACAAGCCGTGCTGTTCTTTTACCTGTTGTGGGCGACATTCCAGCATCAAGGAAAGTTTCACAGTATCTCAGTTTTAAAGCCAATAAGCCGTGCGACAAGTGCCACTAGACCGCCAAACGAGAGCCTGGTACGGCCGGTGCATGTGGTAGAATGTCTTTTCTAACGGAGGACATGCCGAAAGGAGGAACAACGAAGAAGTAAGGATTGCAATGGGCCGATAGAAGGATGCTCCCAGCAGACATGCTGCAGATGCAATAGCAAAGGTAAGTGGTGTCAGGTACAGTGAACTTTCCCACCTTCCATATTTCAACACTGTTGATAACTTCCTTGCAGATCCCATGCATAATTTGTTTCTCTGTCTAGTTGAGGACATTGGAAATGCTATTATAGTCGGGGACGAGAATTTCATTGATGCTAACGGGCGACAAGCCTTCCAGGAAAGAATGAATGTCATGCGACTGCCATATGATGTTGGGCGACTTCCACGGACCATGCTAAATAAGATGTCTGGAAGAGGGACAACTGCCCAGCAGGGGAAAAATTTCATCATTACTTTCGCACGAGTCTGTCTCTGGAAGGAGCTAAGTGAAGATGCGAACAAAATGGTGTGCAAACTGGCCGTAGCCTGCGAAATTGTCCTTTGTGATCCTCTTTACCAAGATGACATTAAGCATCTGGAGAAACTGTTGCAAGATCACCACCAACTCTATGCAAAAATCTTTGGTGAGTATTCTGTGAGTGTCAACTACCACATGATTCTTCACTTACCTGAGCAAATTTTGAACTTGAAAGACGATTTGGAGAGCTCAGTGACACCCTAACAAGTGGGAAATCTGTGGAAGAACAAATCTTTAACCACTTTTTTCTCCAACGCTGTGCTGACCACCTACCAATGCCGGTCTTCCCTGGTACAGTTAGTAAAGAACTTCCAGCCGCCATAGCACCTCACCTTGGAAACTAAATCTTCAGACTGCACATCAGATTTCTATCAAGCAACATATCTTAGAAGAGCAGCAGAACATTTTTTCACTGGAGAGGTAAGTTCTATCCACGCCTCCGACATAACCTCGGGTGATCCGTTTGAGTTGGTCGAAAGGGAAGAAGTTTCCTCTTTCAAATGGCCCGTTGTCTTACTACCGCCCCAACGAGTTAACAAGCGGATATCGTTTTCGTTTCTCCAGGGCCTCAAGAACTTTAGACGACTATACAAAGATGCCTTCCATTTGGTTGAGCCCCGCATCGACATCTTTGCTAGATGCAACGTTAATGGTTCGACATTTTCTTCACAGTTCAATAGAACAGACTGTGGTAGAACCATTCTCTCTTATTGTGTAGATCGTGATGATCAAGGCGTTGAAAGAGTTACACCCTACCTTGCGCAAGTCACCTTTTTTTTCAAGGCAAGAGTGCACTTTTCGGACAGTGTAACCATCAAACGAAAAACATTCAGCTTAGCATTTGTGGAGTGGTTCGCTTTGCAAACCAAAGGCATTCTTTGGATAAGGCATCAGGGCTTCATGCCCTTAGTGGTCTATTTTACAAAGGAGATAATGTTCTCAATGTCAGACGCCTAATTCGCAGGGAAGTATAGACCCGAGTAATTTAAATTACTACTTTGTGGCAAACTTAAGTAAATAGAATCACCAACATCCAAGCCATTTCAATCTCAGATGTGTGCCCATCCCCTTTCATCTGGGATATGCATTGAAACCGACCAATGAGCGATGACATAAACCTGTGAACTAGATACTGTATAAGACACAAATCAGAAATTAAGAGTAGGGCCAAAGTTAAGGAGGTGTACAAGAAGGGGCGGAGGAGGGTAAAACTTTTGACAGCTACAAGCAGCGACGTTTACTCTCAAGTGGATAGGAGCAAAGAGAGGACTCTCTTTGGCAAAACACCTTTATGTAGAAATCCGATATGACTCATGAAGCCAGCTGTCCTCTGCCAACCAGATATCCTTAACAATGACCCTTTCTCGTCTTACATAAATCTAATTATGCATGCTGCATAATTGGTGGCTTTTATGTTACGACTCGAAAGAAGACACACTGTTTATGGCCGTAATTCTCAGCTTATTGCGTGACGGTTGCGAGCTCAGTTTGATGAATGGAGACAACAACCTTGGTGGGATTAATTTGCCACGGATTGTGGCTTTTATTTTTCCGTAACGTAAATACTTATCGTGTCACATCATGAAGTGATGACAAGAATAACCACCATTCATCAAAGGTGGGGACAACTACAACGCCACAAGTCACAGCTTGTGACAACCCCACCCGAAGCCGCCGGCACGCAGCGAAAACCGGAAAAAGAAAATGTGCTAGTTATCAAAAGAAATAGTGCACGATGGCGAAAGTTTAGAGCAAGCAGCCCCTGACTGGACTTGCTCTTGGAGTGATCAAGGAAAACTATAATAGGGCAAAACTAGCCCATGTCTGAAATTTCGCCATGAACGTTTAGATGTAAGACAGCAGGTCCTAACCGCCTACCATAAACGGAAAGGAAAATTATCGCATAAAAGATAGCCGATAAGAAGCAAAACTAGCCCTTGTCTATAATTCTGCTCCTTGTTGCTACCAAGATAAAATATTATGAGCACATGTAGGATGCCACGAGAAAATCCTTCTGGATCAACAACCAAACGTGATAACGGAAAATATCTATTTAGAATAATTGTTAATGGCGAGCAAAAGGCAGCAAAACTAGCCCCTGTCTAAAGTTCTGCTGTCCCGGTACTCGTTAACGGTTCCGATGTCACCATGAGGGACGAGGAATGGAGGTAATACTTTAAATGCGTCTGATTTCCAGCGACCCAAACCACGAATCTGGGCATCAGTGAAACCCTGGTCAGCTGCGAAACTTGCAGCGCCAATGCAAAAACTACGGGGTTTGTAATGGCTATTGTCAAGCCCACAGAAGGTAAGGCAATGATTCAAGGCTTGGAAAAAATGATGAGTGCTAACACTGGACCCATCTGCTAAGGTGAATAACGGTCCTGGCCGGGAACCACGGAGGGTACAAAAACTTTGTAACGCCTTAACGGGACAATAAGCGGAGCCTGGTTGTCGAAGAATGTGGATATAAAATGGATGCCCCGAGCGGTTATGTTTTAAATTGGTAAGGGTGAGTTTAGCAGCTATAACTTCCCCTTGGCGAAGGAGAAAACTGAGGTCCTGGTGTTGTAACATTGAACGTCCCGAACTCGTGGTTTAGTAAGTTATTTCCCCTACTCTTAAAGAGCCGTAAAAGGCGGTCAGAAACATAGCTGTAAATAAAGTGCGATGATAAAACGAGGACGATGTCTGCCTCAAAGCGTCCACGAAAAGACTGAGAACTGGTAGAGTGATAGGAAGCCGTATATCAGGGGGAGAGCGAGACTTGATGGTGGATAATAATTTAAGGATAAGAAAAGCTTTAGTAGGATCGGCGTATCCTTTGAGCTTGTGAACATAGCTTATGGCTGATATGTATGTAGAGATAGTCGCCGGTGCTAGACGTTTTGTTGACAAGTGTGCTATGAATAAGGCTACAGTCCATGCTCGCTGATAGGTTCGACGAGAACCCGGAGAAATTGCGGACTGGAGTAACAGCTTCAAATGCTCAACCAGTTCTCCAGCAAGAGATGCAGCGGCACCTGTGTTGGTTGGTGATCCACACGGGACGCTAAGCGCCTGAATTCCTCCACCTGTAAGCCTGAAAGCAGGTCGCATTCCCGATTAAGAATACCCAATACGTGTTTAGCACGAAACAGGATATTGTGACGCAAACACTAAATGCCTAATTAAAACCATCACCCTTTGTTCCTTTGCGGTTTGTTTGTTAATGATATCCACAAGCACCCTGTTGTTGGTAAAAAACACTACGCATCTGTTTGCCATTAAGTGACCCCAGGTCTCGACACTGATGACAATGAGATAAAGTTTTAATATGGTGATGTTAAAAGATTTCCACTTGTCAGGCCATGAGCCGAAAAACCAGCGCTTACCGAAAACCGCTCCGTATCCCAAGGACCCAGCTGCGTCAGTATAAAGCTGCAATTTTCTCGAAGTTAGCCAACGATTAGGGAGAAAGAACGATTTGCCATCGTATTGGTGGAGAAAGGATAACCAAACCTGGATATCCTGTTTACATTCTCTGGTGATGCGTATGAAATGGCGAGGGCTTCGAATTCCCTTAGTTAAGTCGATTAACCAACAAAAAGCGCGACCGGGTACAATCACAGAACAGGTGAAGTTTAACAGGCCAATTAAGGACTGCAGATCTCGCAGAGTGATACGTTTCATGCGATAACAAGATGATAACTGATCGCGGCATTTGGCCAATTTGTCTTCCGGTAAACTAACGTGCATTTAAATAGAGTCTAGTGTAATTCCGGCAAACTGAAGGGTCGCAAGTGGCCCAAAAGTTTTACCCTCTGCGATAGGAACACCTAGGTCGTCACAAAGAGCCAAAAACTGGTGCAACTGCTTTCGGCATGCTGACTCAGTAGAGGCAACAATGAAAAAATCGTCGAGGATGTGAATAATGGCTTGAGAACCTAATACCATTTTGGCTATCCATTCAAGGGCGGTACTAAATGATTCAAAAATAGAACAGCTAGTCGAACATCCCATTGGCAAGCACCTATCAAAATAATATTTTCCTTGCCATTTCATGCCCAGTAAGTGAAAATCACAAGGATGAATGGGGATGATTCTAAAAGCCGAAGCGATATCAGTTTTTGCCATATAGCATCCGGGGCCTAATTGCTTGACAAGCTTAATTGCATCATCTGTTGAAGCATAATTGACGGAACAGAGAGCCCGGGCAATACCGTCGTTCACGGAAGAACCGCGTGGAAAGGAGAGATGATGTATCAAACGAAATTCAGAAGGCGTCTTTTTGGGAACTAAACCTAACGGAGAAATCATAAAATTAGGAAAAGGGGGAACCCCAAAGGGACCAGCTATACGACCCGTGGCAAGTTCCTTTGCTAATTTGGCGTTGACAGCAGCTGGGTTCTCGAGGGCAGATTTCAGATTAGAAGACTGTAAACAAGATTGGGAAAGTGAGCACTGGATAGAGAAACCATACGTAAAACCATTTAAAAGATACCGTCGTTTAGCGAAAGGGTAGCCAGATAGATAATGCTGCAGACGGTTAACCTTTACTGGAGTTACTGGCCGCGGATTGCATAGGGGATGGCTTGTTTGAGACCGCAGCATCTGTCTTGCCGCCAACAGGGCGTTGTGGTTTTGTACGGAAATTAGTTGAGGTGCATTCCGATGCTCGGTGAGAACCGGAACATTTATGACAGTTGTGTTTAAATTTGCCGGCCCCACAAAATTCCCCATTGGCGAATTTCCAACAGAAACCCTTGGGAAAGGGCGTTGATGCAGCAGTACAAGTTTTAACAGGATTATTAGCTGGCATCAAGCGCGCGGAAGACTGCGAGATAGGCAGAGACTGGAACCAGAGTTCCCAATGAACGTTATCCCAGGGAAATGATTTCGGTTCGGATTGGCGAAGGAATCGAAACTGTTCATCATACCAGCGCCAATTGCCTTGCTTATTAGCGAGGTCTCTAACTATCTCGCAATATTTCATTAGTGGCGGCGCCGACGCCGGAAATGAAACAGTGTAAACTGCTACGAAGGTGTTAAAGCGCTCACCCACTAGCTAAACGACGCGATGCATTTCGGTTTATGGACAGATTCTAAGGAAAGTTTACCTAAGCCATTATCATGAAGAGAGTCAGTACACACAGAGACAGAATACCTCGTGGGTTCAACCGTAGATGAACTTAATAAAAGTCTCAAATCTATGTATTGATCAGCCCAAATTTTATGTTTGACTTTATCTGGTACCCGTGAACCTACGCTAATCGCTATGCTATGAAATGTTCCACTCTGATTTGGGGTGAGGGTCTCTTGACTGCCTAAAGAAGAAGTAATAGTCACACCTGACAGGCCAGCGATCTTTCCCATGTCTTCATCGCGAGCAGCATTCACTTCAGCTGAGGAACTTGAGGGCTGCGAGGGTCGAATTTGGAAGGTTGGTGATGCCTGCCGCCTGTAATCCTTGTAACACAGAAGTGGTAATTGTGGTTACCAGGGACGGGATACCTAAAGAGCCACTGTGGGACTGTGCGCTTCCCGCTGACTGAGTGGTTGGCTGGCAAGAGCGGACAGTTTCCTGGTCTATTCCTGCTGAAGAAACTAAACTGACCAGTCACTTTTAACGGGCAAGAACACCATTGACTAACAAGCACTTTTCATTACCTTCAGGGGCTTTTTATTCACAAAACAATGACTCTGGCACGCCTTGCGTTCCTATGTTTTAATTTTATAGGTACATGAGCAAGAAAACTTGAGTCTGCATCATGAATTGTTTTTGTTGTTTTAATATCCATGACATTGAAAGTTCA
>JAHPZR010029747.1:0-11460 GCA_019787425.1 Platygyra sinensis | reverse complement strand
AATCTAATTTGCATATTTAAAAAACTACTTAAATTAAGTGCATGTAAAATGCGACGTCTAAATCAATTAAATGCGACATATTTCAATTCGATGCGAGTCAGTCGAATATTCGACTGATCCAGTCGAATATGCGACTGAAGTTCGACGGTTGATTTAAACGCCGCATTTTATATGTGCCGAATAGAATCGAAATTATGTTAATTTTATGTTTGCTCGAATGGGAATTTTAAAAAAACACATCACTCGCGCTCGGCAATTTTATTCGGCAAAACAATGCGGCGTTTAAATCAAATCAGCCGAACGTATTCATTCGAGTCAACTAAAATTAGTATTTGATTCGGCGCATGTAAAATGCGACGTTTAAACCAAGCCATACAGACTAGTTGTTTATGTTTTAAAATGGCTTCGACATGCAGGAAAGATGCAAATTTCATTATTATAGTGGTACTTGTATCGAGAGTCTCGGATTGGCGTGAAAATTTCACTTGTCCGCGAGGGTAACAGTCAGGGGACCAGGTCAAAAGTAAATTTAACAGCCTTTATTCCACCAGATAGCAAGCAACATCCGGGTTTTCATAATTTTATTTTTTTCCAGCTGCTGGGAGTGTACGAACAGTCCACATCAAAAGCATAAAATTAATTAGCACAGCCAGCGAAATTTTGTATTTAATAATATTAAAATTGCCGCAAATTTGAAATGGGACTAAAAATATACAATTTTCTCCATAAAAGACCACAGATGACTTGATAGCGTAGTCGATTTGAATTTCAGTTGTAACGAGAAAAAAACTCACTAAGATCCATAAGAGATACAGTTCGAATAAAATCAACGTGTATATATTACATGTAAAATGTTTCCTTGCGTTCGTTCGTGAAGCTCACATATGAAGCTCTTAATAAAAGATGTCCGGATTTGTTATAAACTATAGGTACCATTAAGGGCCATAATTCTCTTTCATCATAGCAAAAAATCTACAAATGATATCTATGTTATATAAGTATCCGATAGCGACGTCTTTAGACACTGACTGCAACAACTGAATTTACCATTTGATCTTAAATCATTTGTTCTTTCTACACGGCAGTTCTCGCAGATAACGGGTAGCTAATCTTCCACGAAGCATGTTCACTCGACAACTTTTCCTGGGTTCTTGTAGTCATGCTTTTACAGGAAACAAGGTTGATCAACTCCTCAAGTGCCAGTTAATTCCTCGTACCCTCAAGATATGGTACTCAGTCCTCCACAAGAGATCTCCGTATGTATCTCCGTGGCCTTGAAATCACGTTCCCAGATTCGTTTCATCACTGTCTTGCGAGGGCTGGTGAACATTTGACGAGGTGTTACTTACACGTAATGGGCTGCGCTGCCGGCCGCTTTTAGACTCTATTCTGGCAAAACAACTCCCGGAAACAACTTCCCACATAATCATGAAGCACTTCGGCTGCAGGCTTGGATTTGTGTCGACTGAGTCATGTTCTTGTTCTGCGATTGGAGGAGTGGGACTCCAAAGTTTTCTTCCCGATATGGTCCTTTTGTAACCCTTTTTCTTCTCTGGCTCACTCGTTTTTCCTATTGGCAATCTCCTGAGGGGGCTCACGCACTCGCTCCGCCGCTAAGACGCACACAGGTCCCAGCCCCTCTCGTCTTAGCCCCTTTCCAGTGCTTATGACGTAACTCTGTTCGGTACCGCACGGACCAGGGCCATTAATTAGAGTGAGAGTCCGCGTTTCATCGAAAGGATGAAACCACGTCAGTAGATGCCCTGTTTCTGAATCAAAGATCAAAATCTGGCCACTCGCGATCCCCACCCACAATGAGTCGCGTGTGGGCTCCACGCAGGTGATACACGCAGCGGCGTCACCGCGATTCTTGCGTGCCTCTTCTTCAGTGGAATCTGCGCCGAGGCTCTTCAGAACAGCTACGCAGTCGATACTGAAGAGATTCTGTCTGGTCTCGGCGTCCCATTTGCTGAGGACAGATCTGCTAACGGACAGAACGGCTTGCTCGTCAAGACAAACCTTAAGGAAGGACACCTGGGTCTGAGGGTTGTTTTCCATTCCTTTGGGGCCACCGTACCACATGGCGAACGCTTCCATTTCGCCTTGTTTCGTAAAATATCTGAAAATATACCGGCTGGTTGATACCCAGAGTTTATCATGTGCGACAGTTAGTGACAGAATTCGGTGGCGTCCCACTGTGAAGCTGCAACACGTACGCTTCTTGTCGCTTTTCTTCATTTCTGTTTCAGGACGCAGCGCACTTTGCCATCGCTCAGTCCAACAAATATATACTCATCATTCGACGTGACGCAACTGATCTGCTCGTCAAAAGGCATGCATGTCACGCACTTGTAACGCAATTCACTTGAGGTAGCATAAATATAGATTAAGTCTGCGGGGCCGCGAACGGCGATCAACACGTAAGGCTTCATAAAATGCATGCATTGGATCTGAAAGGCAAGAGGCTGCTGTTGTTCGGCTTCAATCGAAAACGAGAACTTCATATCCAGCGTGCGACCATCGTAGATAAAAATTAGGTTTCCTGTGTGGCCGTCACAAGCCAGCCACAGATCGTAGAACTCTGGCACCAGACAGGCATGCCGCACGGATTGCTGCGGACGCGGAACAGCCTGCTTAGCTAGCAAACACTGGAAAGGCCGGTAGGAGCCGGACTTGCTGGGCTATCGGCGGAAGACGTTCGGTCGTTTCATCGGGCTGTCTGACCAGCAACGAAATTATGAGTTCGGGGAGAGTCGGGAAGACCGAATGTCGGACACTGGAACCCTCCTGCCACTTCGGACGCTCCGCCGGCGAATCACAGCAGCGTTTGATTTTAGGTTCGGGAATACGTATTCTTCGAACGGTAACTGACCGAGTAATGATTTGGAACAAATAGGATCGCATTACGAGATTACACATCCACTTGAGACGTATACTCCCTCATTTGTTGCGCACTCCAGGCATCTCAGGGGGCGTGGTCGGTACCGCATGACCCAAGCACACGAAATGAGACGGTCGAAGGCGCAAAATTCGGCCAGTGCCGAAGTCGATACAGTTTGACGTTGAAGGATTCAGCCTGCTCATCCAATGACCAAAACTAGGACATTTTCGGGTTTGAGGTCTCGGTATATGACGCCCAAATCGTGGAAGGAATCGTAACGCATCGGCAACTGATAAGCAATGCGAAATAGTACAATGCGATGAACGGGCATCGGATTGACAATGATCTCGGTGAGAGCTCCCCGCTCCGCCAGTTCCAGCACAAGGCATAAGGGACGAAGCGAGACGCCAATGATGTTGATGAGGAACGGATGCAGTCGCACGCGGCGTAACACGATTCAATTCCTTGCGCGCCTCGCGGTAATGCTCAAGGGGTCTGTTTCGTCGCTTTGAATATAGAACTTGATGGCGACGTCTGTCCTCGGCATTCACCCGAATAACTGAGGGAAAAGACGACAACATCAGCAAGCGGTTTGAGGGATAAGGTCAGTGGTGACACGTTTAGTCGTTAACTTTAAATATTGTATCTGACACCAAGTAACAAAAGTCTACAGGCGACATGGCCCCAGGACTTTACAGCCCGCTCGGATTTCAAGGAAAAAGACGCCCTGGGGATGATCTTACTCTCCATGAATTTCAGGAAACCGTCGTTCAATTCTGTGTTATAAAAGCATTTCGTATTGTGATGGTTCCCAAGAGAAACAACGTGCCACATTTTATAAGCTACACTTACTTAATAAAAGGTCGAGAGAGTTTACATAAAGACTATCGAAATCTTTCACTTGTAAGGTGACGTCAACTCTATTTATATAACGAACGAATATTTTACAGCTACTCTAATGCCTTGGGAGGCACTGTGACAACATGTTCAGTACGCTCGACTCCAGATCGAGCAGCCCGGGCTGTGTTTTTTGGGCAAGACACTTTACTCTCACTGTCTCTCTCCACCCAAGTGTATAAAAGAACACCGGTGAATTTAACGCTGGGGGTAACCCTGCGAAGGATTAGCATCCCATCTAGAGGGGGATAGAAATACTCCTAGTCACTTCATGCTACTGACACCAGGATAAGCTCTTGCCTGATGGGCCACTTGGCTCGGATGCCGACTTAAGGACGTTCACGCGAAAATTTGTAACATTGATTTTTTTCTGAAAATTTTACCATGGAAAGATGATGAGTTAGTGATGTCAGAAATGTAAAAAAAATGGGGGGTCACCGACTTCGTTTTGGATAGAACATGCCCAGAAGAACACCTAAATCTAAGTAAATCGGGTTTCGTTAGCGAAGAAGGCACCGGTGGCTGCAAGTCCCAAAATATTGCAATTAGGAGCTTTGAAGGGAAATGTTCTCTACCAAGTAGGTTTCCATACTTGGTAGAGAATTTAAATGGACCTATTAAGCGAATTTAGTTAACTGGTGAGGTTCCTCAAAGAACAAGTTCGCATTTAGCGTCTATAGTTTCACGCGCCTTGTAGCCGCAAGATGGCAGGATTCCATGTTCCGTGGACAGAAATCTTGAAATTTTTTTAACTTCCCACATTGATTTTTTGTTCATTTTTGGACAAGGTGGAGATAATTGTGAATAAAATCTGTTTCTGAAAAGAAAAGTAGGGGTCACCGAACGTCCAAGATCGTTAAATCTAAGCAAAGCTGTAGCAATGGCAATTTGCCTTATCATTTGTTCATTTTAGTACTTAGCGCGCGCGCTCGATGCATGACGTGGCATGTGATTCGCGTGCGCAGTAAGGATGCGCAGAAACAATTAGCGCGAACGTCCTTAACCGAACTAATACCTTCTATTTTCACAAATTGCTTAAAATACGCGAAAATTTTAACGGGCCAAATTAGTAAGAGTTCCTGCGTTCCAAGAATTGCCCGAAAACGAGGAACTGGACTACAACATTTTCGGCGACCAGCTTAATAGCAGGAGACATGCCGAATTTTTCTTAGCACTATGACAAACGTACCTTTCCAAAACCCCCACTGCCCAGCCTGTGTGAATCACTGTCCTCATAAGTAATCTCGCCATGCGACAGCAACAAATCGGCATCTACGTCATGTAACATGATGTCAGGTGCCACTTGGTGTAGATTGACCTTTCTTCGAGGATGATGGGGACAGGAAATTGTATCTGACAATGCACTTTGAAGCTGGCATTCAGCAAACGAGAACTTGTACGGTGCAAGACCCAGACGTTCGCACACGACACAGGGGATTTGCTGCCTGACCTTGGGCTGCTGGCCGTCCGTGGACGAAAACTCCTGATACCACTCCCGAATCAGGGTGTCGATGTGGTCTACCACGTAGCTTAAGACCCTCCGACCCTGTGGACAAGGGCTCACTTCTGTCACGACCAACTGTCGATCAGAAGCGGGGTCAGGGAAGCAGGACAACAGGAAGAACAAGCGAGGGTGACGAAGGCACACTCCGGACTTCCAGCAGTGAAGGAAGCCATGGTCAATCAGCGTCGCCAGGTCTGTTGGTAACTGCGGGAGACTGTCGATGGGGAAATCTTCCATGAATGGGCAGTAAGGAAGATGCGGTGTAACACTGCGTTGCTTGCCTCTGCTGCTACCTCTAGCGTTACATCTGTCAGGATTTGGCGTCGCCGAAGGACTTCCAGAATATTCTACTGAGATCTCAGGGAGAAGGGGTGGGGATTGATAGCCTGAGCCTGTATAGTCCTGGGGCGAGGTCCCGCCATTGGGAACCTCTCCAATCGTCTCATCTCGATCGCTGCTGACTGCGTTGTCTGAGACATGGTTGGCTGCTAAGAAAAGAACAATTTATTGACTAATTTAGTCTGTGCGTTAATTAGGTTATTTTTCTACTGCCAGGACGTTTGCAAGTAACTACCATGAAAATTGTTGCATTGGAACCTAAAAGTTATGTTACGAGGTCATGCACAAGCAAAAAAAAAAAAAAAAAAAACGGAAGAACAGACGTGCTGGAAATACTGACGCCAACCAGACGTCAAGAATTCTCTAGTTGGGCGCGTCTTATCGCCTTTCATCAAATTGCATACTCGTATAGGAAAGAAAAGGAAGACCATGTGTTGAATTTCTTGTAGTTATCATGGCTAGCGGTATTACTCATGAGCGTATATGTACGACGGCGACGACTACTGAGTCGCGTAACATGGCGGTCATAGGTCTAGCTAATGGGTTGACAGAAACATGCAGCCTTGTTTTACAGCGTACATCTTTGATATTGGACATTCATGCAATGGTCAATTGACACTTGTTAAAACAAGGTATATGCTGACCAGTAACGCGGAGTCAAGTTTAGAGCTCTGACCAGGTGTTGGTTTTTCGATTGGATTGTTGGCTCAAGCGAGCGTTGCATGTTGTAATCAGGGAAGGGTTGTCCGGAAGCCGGTTAACGCCAGGATTAAAAGATAACTGAATTATAATTTTTTTGTATAAAAATGTTTTTCACTGTTAATGTTTTGTGTGGTTGGAGCCGGACTAATCAAATTCAAAAGAGTAGGCCAAACAATAAAACAGAAAACCTCACCACAAAGTTACAAAACTCAGATCAAAATGCTCCCTTATCCTGGGGTAGGTTACTCGGGCGGCCCAAGAGCTATATATATTAGACGAAAAAGCGAGAGCTTTCCAACTCATAATTAACATTGGCAGGAATAGAAACCCACCCGACACAAAACAATAAAAACAACTTCTGGTTACCACCCGTGGTTCAACAACGTGTTTAGTTAACGTCTTAAGAAAATTATGGAAGCACTGACTACAAAAATTACAGTTTACTCCTCATACCTGAAATTCCCTCGTCTCCAAAAAACAGTTCGTATCTCCGTGGATGTGTCCCCTTCCTCGCTGACGTTAGACCCCCGACTAGAACCCGTGTGAAAAGATTCTCCATCAGACTCTTTATCTGAAGAAATGTTGTTTGATACAGAGGAGCTGACCGAGTGATTAGATGTCACCTCACAACTGTCGCCTTGAAACTTCTCCTCTGACTCAGATCGGTGAAAATCAGCCTCTTTCACATGCGACTCCGTCAAGGACTGGAACTGACTAAGGCCATCGGTACCAGGGCCTTCATTTAAGGGACGTCTTTCAGGAAACTTTCTTTAGCTCTTCTAATGAAGTATCCTTGTGGTGCCCATTGCTTTTTTCGAGTGTCAGTGGATCTGGGGTACATGATCTGGAGGTGGCAGAGTGATAAGGCAGGCTATCGCTGTCATCGCTGTTACAATTTTGAGATAGATGTAATTCAGATGATAATGGAGCTTTTCAGAAAAAGATTCTAAACATGTATCTTTCGAAGCGAGAACCTCTATGTCTTCATCGGCCACACCACCATCTGATCGAGAGGAATCTACTAAGTCAACATCTTTTCCACCGAAATTCGAAAGTGCCTCATTATCAGCCGCTGAGGGACCTTCCGCAACACCAGGGCTAATACTGAAACTGATTAGAAGTGAGTGATACACTGGAGCTCTGTTCAGATTTTGTACGCGATGCGCCAAAATGCGCATTTTCGTCCGAGTCTCCGTGTGACAATTTCTCTCGCAAGATTGGTACAGCCGAGTCGGTTTCGGGAGTTTCACTTTCGAGGTCATTAATTGTATTGCGTCGGTGTGTTCCTGGGTCAGTACCATGTTTAAATACTCTTTCATTCCTCCACGAGCTATCTTTGGAACGATCGAAGGGATATGACGCAGTTAGCTCGCCTGGGGCCCTGGCAGGAGCTTCATCGTCGTCTTCTGAACTGTACTCGAAACCCGAATCACTCCGAGAGCTTCCATCTTCTAAATCGGAATGACTGAAAAATCGGCCGTTGATGAAGGTTCCTGTACGGTGTGTACTAAAGAATCGAACGAGACCGCGGAAGTCGCCAGGCGAACCTGGCAGATTCTCAAACGACCCACCAAGAGAAGGTTCGAAGGGTGCCAGTACTTCATTGTCACTGTCGGCAAGACCTCCTGTGGTTGAACTCTCTAGGTCAAGAGGACAGCGGCAGCAGAATGGATCGAGCTGAAACGGGCTCGAATACTCCTGTCGATTGAAATTTTCTCCGCCCGACAGCATGTCCTTCATGTAAAACAAGAGGCGTGAAATCAGGCGACTCCAGAATCCAAACGGAATGCAAGGCAAGGAATGGATTCGTTTCAGTGTGATAAACGGTAGATCGTCGTTTGTGGCCTCATCCGGCTGCCCGGCGCGAAGTTTCGAGGGAATCAGGACGCGGTTTTCGTCTAAGGAACATGCGATTTGGAAGCGATTCAAAAGGCGGATGAACTGCGGAGCGTTCCGGTAGGGAAAGAGTTCATCTCTGAAAATCTGTGGCAGGTCGTCCAGGTTCAAGATGCCATAGCGAATGAACCGGTTCACTTCCTGTAACGTCACAATCTGTGCCATCAACTCGCAAAGCCACTGGGGATCGATAAAGTACAGATCTTGCAGATCTTGGTTTGGGTCGTCGTAGTGCATCAAAATACCTACACAAAGATAAAAGAATTGTTGATACCTTAGTGTCTCTTAAAAATCACGTCGAATTACTTTCAGATTCTACTCATAACAATGAGTGCTCGCTCTTTAATTAGTATTAGTATGATGTCCTCTTTTCTCATTTCACTCCGGCACTTCTTGATTATAATTGTTAACTCACTCTTTTGCCTTCTGTCGACCATGTTTCGCCACTTAATTTCTACATCATGTGTTATCTATAATATTTTGGTTTAATTTTGTTTATCTACTCAAATTCTTTTAATACTTGTTTTTCTTATTCTCTCTTTCAACTAATCTACATAATCCTTTTAAAGTAGCTTGCCAGAATAGTTTTGTTAGCTGCGACTTATTAAGGGTTTTTTTAAGTTACTGTTCTGGGCCGCGTTGTCAGTCAAAGCGCAATTAAACTAACCCATGGTTAGCGATAATTTTGATTTCAGTTTTGTAATTTTTTGGTCAGGTGTTCTGTTTATATTGTTTGCCCTTAGGTTTTAAGCTGTAGTAATCTCAAACTACACCAAACGTACGAGGTGAAAAACATTTAGCAAGAAAAATTATGCTTCAGTTAACGTTTAATCCTGGGTTAACGTTAACCGGCTTTCGACCAACCCGGCCCTGTTGAAATCTAGCAATTGTCCAGCGCTGCGAGATATGTTCATTTCAGGGTGCGTTACACTGAGTATTTTTTGTAGAACTTGTGTCTCAACAAAAATTTAAGACCAGTAACGAGAAAAATTGCGGCCTTGAGCAACAGCACCATTTATCGCTGTGGTTCCATTTTACGATTCCACCTCGTTAATTGCGCAGTTCAAACAGGTCGATTCTTCGCTCCTTACACCATGGGCAGTGGTGGTGGGAGAAAATCATGCCGTACTCCGGTATGGAAATAACTCAATATTACGATACCATAATTTAATTAAATGTGACGAGAAGTGCGGCTTGTATGCCAATCAATCACTACGCTAAGTGTTTACATGGTCCAGTAAAACCACTTTACATAAAATAACGTTAACTCGAAGGACTATCATACCACTAATGTCAAGAGCGGCCGTGCAACCGGAGACTGAAAAGTGTCAAGCCCAAGAAAACAAGAAGCGGGTCTCAAGCTTGAGAAAACACGCGTTAGCCAATCACAACTTGTTTTGGCCTTGCTTACGATTGATTGGTCTAGCGCATTTGACCATTAACCAATCAGAGAGCTCAAACTCACCTCTCTCGTGCATAAACTTAGTAACCTCCACTAGGTCATTAGTGTCCTCGATATCCAATGCGTCATTCTTAATGGTGTCCAAAACAAGTGCCTCGTACTCGGACTTGTGCATGATTGGCAGCCGTCCACTATTCCGCAACTCCTGTCGCTGGGCTTCAATGACATCTGCCACTAACAAAAAGCTGTGCGGAATCTTTTCGCCCATTACTGATACCTGCCCGCGTTCGCTTCTTTTGTAGGTTTCTGGCCACATCGTAAATGGCTATACGGAGATCATCAATGCCTTTTTTTCAAAAAGGAAAGAAAGCAAAATAAATCCACTCTTTTCAGTGTAAACGACGAGGCAAGGGGCGAGCTGAATCAATACAGTAGCGTGGGATCCTAGATTTGTGAATTCTACCGAAAAATGGTCGTGAGAATTTTATACTTTTTGATGTGGATGCATTAGAAATCATCACGTCATTGTTCTCCGTCTTGCTGTCCGTGCGCTGGAATGTAGCAAATCATTAGAATTAGATTCATAACTTTGTACAGTGCGCGTTCTTGCCATTAACGACAGAGTTGGTCTGTGAAACCTGCAATTTTGCATCCAAGATTGCGCGCCAAATGTGGAATAGACGATTTTCGTATTCTCGGTATAGGACCGGAACTAGCATGCAACCGAGGCTCATGTGAGGAGTTTTTCAAATGCAAATGACATAATCTCTTTGTAATGATATTCCCCCACATAACCTATTCTACGCACTGATTTATAAGAGAGGCAAGTACTTTGCTTTAAGGCTACAAACAGGCGAAAAAAACAACGCCTGGTGGCAGGTTGACTTGGGAATCCTTGCGTCAAGACGAACGTGGAGTGTCAAAATGAGGATTGACCATCTTTCCAGAATAGGCCCTTTGCAGGATCCAGTCACATGGTACGGAATAAATTATGCTGGGACGCAAATAACGCAGTGGGACTTCCAAAACAAAAGAACTCTTACCAGTCCAGCCCGACTTTAATTTGTTTTGGAAGTCCCACTGCGCTATTTGCGTCCCAGCATAATGTATTCCGTACCATGTAACCGGATACTGCAAAGGGCCTATTACTCTCTTAGAGGCCAATTACCTCCAGTGATAAAAGTAAATATTTAACAATTATTCCTCGAGCCCGAATGGCTTCTGAGTCAATAGCCCATGAGGCCGAAGGCCGAATGGGCTATTGACTCAAGAGCCCATGAGGGCGAGAGGAATAATTGTTTTAGTAAAATCCAACTAGTTGGTCAAAAACATATAGAGACAAAACATGTTTGCTAGTTAAAGCTATTCAGCTGCCATTGTTTTTGGTTTTCAAAGCCGGCGCTTTTCGCTACTAGTGGGCTATAACAAATAGCCTACTAGTAGCTCAACCAATCAGAACGCAGCATTGATAATAGACCACTAGTTGGATTTTACTAAATAACTAAAGCTACGAGTCGTGAAATTACGAAAACACAAAAATTGAGGTGCCAGTGAGCTATGTAAGTTGGACACAAAATAACGTTCTCTGGAGTTTTACTTTCAGGCGCTTTATCAAGCCATCACAGTACACATACCTTCTCTGTTGTCAGGTGCACAACTAACTTCCTTGATATCCTTCACATTGATGCGACTGTACTTCGGTAACATGACCAGCTCTTTCACTAGATCGCGCATGCGCTCCTGGAATCCGGGTTCCTTGGTTTTCTTGACCTTGTCCAAGTGTGTGCCCACTATGATGAGACTGGTATTGGCAGCGCTGACAGATATGGTGTCCAACCA
>JAHPZR010029746.1:0-20027 GCA_019787425.1 Platygyra sinensis | reverse complement strand
AGACAGGGTTTGGAATATAATGACGCTGGCAGCTAGGTGAAGTTCGCTGGCTTCTCTGCCAGGTTTTGCTGGCTACTTTCATTGCTTTCATGAGTCGATAGATATGTTACTTGAAGAGATGATGTTTATCAGGTCCCACACAACCGTCTACCTTTTCAATACAACTAACTCCGGCTTACTTTAAAAACTTAAAGGGACTAGGTAGTAAACCACAGTTTAGAAAGCTGCGTGCCTAAAAGCACTTGAAGAGCTTTCGTTTTAAGATGTTGGGAATAGGGAAGATGGTAAGGCGTGCCTTGTGTGTTGAAGCGTGACAGAAAATTTGCGTTACTTATGAATTCTCACCAAATTTGGACAGTTGGGTTTTTGTCAAGCTTACCTAAATTCAATATTCTAGGAAGAAGACGCCGGCTCCCCAGAGGAATGTTTAGTTGCTCAAAAATTGAAGCAAAAATCTTCAGAGATGAGAAGTCAGGACATCGTAAGGATACAGAGAGTAATTTGGGACCATTTGCTGGCTTTTAAGGGTGAAATTATCCAGAAGCAAGCTTTATTTTCGCTTCCGTGCCGAGCACCGAATAATTCACGCGTATATGCTGTCTGTTCTGTTTTTTCTTTCGTTCTCTTTTCTACCCCGCCGAGGTCATTTTTACGTCTAAATCACGTAAGGAAAGTTAAGAATAGATGTTCCCATTCAAGGTTTAGCTCTGAGGCAATAATTCTGGGATTTTCTGACCCAAACGTCGGCTTGTGTTGTCCGTGTTTTGCGGTGGCTATGGGCGACCGTGGCTACTTCGTTAAGTCAAGTAATGACGCGAGGTTAAAAAATATTATTGTAATTACATTCTGTAATTCTGGTTTTCTTCCATTTCGCTGAAATCGTAACATGATAAAGCTGGATTGATAAGAAATAGATTGTACTTTTGCCGATGTGTGATAGCTCTTAACCCTAAAGTTTTTAATTTTTTCCGGCAAAAGTTTGAGCAGGAGCTAGTGACAGATGCTTCACATACACGTACTTTGATCTTCTGGTGACAGAAGTCTGCATCCGGTATCCCATGTGACAACTGTTGTGATTGACACATTTTTCGCATTCTGATCGTTCTACATGTAGTTTGCAGAACAAATTTTCAACCTCCGGTTTCAGTCTCCCTGTTATAAAGCTGACGCGACACACGTAATACGCAATCCGCTGGTCACTGTCAAGATCAGGGTTGCGGGCCTCTCTTGGGCCCGCAAAAATGCTGTGGTCACTGCTTTGCTTTGATTTTGGAGGCATCATTTGAATAATGAATTTGACAGCTGTCCTTGTTTAGTTTAATAGGTTCATAGAACTATCTTGAAAACCTATTGGGAAGTGATCACTGAGTGTTGCTCCTTTATATCCATATTTAATAGTTTTATTGTATATGAAAGACACATGGTACTTTTAAAAACATTCTGCAGATGAAATATAGATTAGTGACAGGGTGCATGTATCCAAGGCTGTGCTCTAGCAAAATTTTCAGGGCGCCCTTCAGGCGCCTAACCATGACAAGTAGGTCGCCCAGCCTTCCAGGTTGGTCGCCCGCCTTCCAGGTTGGTCGCCCAAATCGATTAATTAATTAATTAATAATTAATTAATTAGTTAATTAATATTCCATTTCATGGTTTAATCAGTTAATAATTAACAGTTCCAGGAATCCGCATAATTGCCAAACAGTTTCATCTTAAATCTCTCTCGTTCAATGTTCACTTCACCAGACACGGGCGGCGAAGCGAGTTACTAATTAAGCTGTCACGTACTCTTTTTAGCGAACTTGTGATATCATGAAATCCTGTTATAAATTAACCACATACGTGTTAAAACCGCTTAGAAATTTCTTTCAAGACCACTGAAATAGGTTTCGGAACAAAAGGGTTCTTATTTTAAACTTTCGTCGTCACCAAATTTTGATCGAATGATTACAATTACGAGCAAGTCGCCAAATATGGTGCTGATAAACATCTTGTATGCAACGAACGAAGCTAATTTAATAAACAAAAATTTGCATAAAGTAAAGTTTCGTTTTATTGATCACGCACTCCAATGTGGAAACTGTTGAAACACAAAAAAATAAGCATCATCCACTTCAATAGAAAAATTAGATCTTCAACACATGCTTGTGCAAAAATTGTGCAGTTTCTTACGGGTAAGGACAAAATAATTTTTCGTGCTAAATCATGTGGAACAACATTACATAACACAGATGTGACAACTTTGAGCGCTGGCAATTCTTGATGTTGTCCTGCTGAATATTTTTTAGTTGTGTAACTATCATCAAATTATCAAGTAAAATTAGAAAATGTTTGTTAAAATCAGGTGCTCGCTTTATTGTGTCGTTCAATGGACAAGAAAGCTGGGCCATGCACTATATTAAAAAACCGGAAGAGAAACCACCGAAGCGAAACAAGACCCACAACCTAACTTAATATTTAACCTAAATGTACGGCTAATATAGTTCAGCGCTTTTGTTTTTCGGGCTAACGGGAGCACGAGAGTGCATTGAAGTTTCTTTTTGTTTCGTTCCGTTCCGTTCCGTTTCAATACGTTCGCTGGTTTCGGTTCGGGTTTTCACACTAGCCGAAATCTAGGCGCCCGGACGGGCGACCGCTTTTCTTTTTCAGTCGCCCGAGACCAAATGTTAGTTGCCTGAGGCGACCGGGCGCCGTTAGAGCACAGCCTTGGTATCAGAAACAAAGTTATGACAGTTTCAAATGTGGTTATGCATCAAGACATATGCCTGATTTCATATTCTTTTTCAGGCTTTGGAAACAAAAATGCAAGCAAGCAAGAATAGAAGAAGAGCCAGTCACTCCTGTAAAATGTAACAGACGTAGATCAAATAATTCACAACAAGTAAACCAGAACACTAAAGCTGTAAATAGCCCATTCAAGAAACTCTATTTGACAAAACAACGGGTTTATTGGAACTGGAGAACAGGGCCACTTCGCCCATCCAAAATTCTCAAAGGACATGATGACCATGTTATTACGTGTCTTCAGTTTTGTGGCAGCAGAATTGTCAGTGGTTCTGATGATGGCACTCTGAAAGTGTGGTCAGCCATATCTGGAAAGTGCCTACGTACTCTTGTAGGACACACTGGAGGGGTGTGGTCATCCCAGCTGAGTGGCAATGTCATTGTCAGTGGATCAACTGATCGCACTTTAAAAGTTTGGAATGCAGACACTGGCTACTGTATGCACACATTGTATGGACACTCATCCACTGTTCGTTGTATGGACATGCATGACAGCACTGTAGTAAGTGGTTCCAGGGATGGAACTCTAAGAGTCTGGGACACATCATCTGGGAACTGTCTTCATGTTTTGGTTGGACACCTTGCTGCAGTGAGATGGTAAGTTTTGTATAACCAGCCCACTTTATGAAGCTAGATTTAGTGCAGAAATTTTTGTAGAGCTCTACGACTCTACATTATTATTTTGAATGTTGAAATGTTTCTCTGGAATACTATACACCATAGATTGTACATTTATATTAGCAAATATTATATCACTTGGGGAATGTTGACTGTTAATTATTACAGATTGCAACACCGTTTAACCCCGTTTTTCGAACTCAGTTAATCCCAAGTCCCTGCTATTTCAAACAGATCAAATTCCCTTGAATTTACCCTTATGTTTTCAGTCATTTACTATGAGCTATTTCGAAGTTGGTTATTTCGAATTTCTCTCTATTTTAAACTCATTGCTCTTTCCTTACACCTTGAATCAGCCCCTTTACAAGAAGAAACTCTCAAGCGACTAACAAAGAGTGAGGTCCATCAAGTAATCGAGGCTCTCTGACGCCACAGTTTGTTTGCTGTTGAGGGAGCCAAGATTGGAGCGCAAACAAGCCAGTTGTTATTCGCGATCGACAAAAAGTAGTAGAAAGAACCGAAAATAACAGAACATTCAAAGAGTTTTCAGTGCAACAGCATTTGCTGATTTATCTGACATATAATTAGGTGCCTTTTTATTTAATCAGTGTCTTTCTTCAAAATTGTACTGGATTTTATTAAAAAATGATTCACTGTTACAGATTTTACGCTTCCCCGTTTATTTCGAAACCCCACTATTTCAAAAAATTTTTTCCATTTCCCTTGGAACGTTCGAAATAGCTTGGTTCAACTGTATTTCAATAGTGGTTTTCAATTTACAATTCTGTATAGTTTAACCCTTTAACCCCCAAGGGCCTCCCTTTGATGAGTAAAATCGTCTGGTGTTAGACAGAGTAAAATCTATAAGTCACTCTTGGGGAGTTAAGGGTTTTAAGGGGGATAGATTCTTAACCCTTTAAGCCCCAAGGGGTCTCCCTTAGTCGAGTAAAATCGTCTGGCATTAGACAGAGTAAAATCTATAAGTCACTCTTTAGGAGTAAAGGTTTTAAGATTAACCTCTGTGCTCTACACAGGGTTGCAGCTAAGAAAATAGTCCCCTGGCTAAGATTTTCATAGAACAGGTCACCATTTTTTGCAACGTTTTGGACAGTTTTCCGCAGAAATCTATTTTTTATCTTGGCTCAGTAGCTTTTCTTTTATTCAATTTAAAAACTCGTCCCAGTCCTCTCACATTTCTGTAATGGCCTATGGCTTGTCTCGTTTCTTTGTAGCGTTAAATATGATGGGAGACGTGTTGTCAGTGGAGCTTACGACTTCCTGGTGAAGGTGTGGGACCCTGAAACAGAACAGTGTATACATACATTGCAAGGCCATACAAACAGGGTCTATTCACTGCAATTTGATGGTGTGTACATTGTTAGTGGCTCCCTGGACACCTCAATACGCGTATGGCATGTAGAAACTGGACAGTGTCTTCACACTTTGATTGGACACCAGTCTCTGACCAGTGGCATGGAGCTTAAGAATAACACCTTGGTGTCTGGAAATGCAGATTCTACAGTCAAAATCTGGGACATAACCTCAGGTCAATGTTTACAGACTCTGGCAGGCCCAAATAAGCACCAAAGTGCAGTCACATGTCTTCAGTTTAACAGCTGGTTTGTCATCACCAGTTCAGATGATGGTACAGTTAAAATTTGGGACTTGCGCACAGGGGATTTTATCAGAGATCTTGTAAAGCTGGACAGTGGTGGCAGTGGTGGGGTGGTATGGAGGGTGAAATGTGACGAAAAGAAGTTGGTTTGTGCTGTAGGGAGCAGAAATGGAACTGAAGAAACAAAACTTCTTGTCCTGGACTTTGATGTACATGAGTAAATCACTCTATTTTGCATGTATTTCATCCTCATTGGTGGAGCAAAATCTGTACTTGATGTGAGTGTTGGTGTATGTTTTAGAAGTAATGTTGGATAGATACACGTATCTAATCAATATTGCCAGTTCCTAGCTTGTTGTTGCTTTCACCTGTGATCTTCGTCTCATTCATTGGAAGCTTACATTGGATAATTTGTACTTTTGTCACTGTTACATCTTTTACACCCAAAAGGTTTTGTCTTTTTGTACAAAATTTGATGTAGTAAGAACTTTGGTGGATGTCAGCTTGTAAAAAGTCTTATTGAACTCTCCACTGACATACAAAACCTACAGATATTGTGTGACAACACTGTTTTGCAGAAGCTAATTTTAAAAAAACAATTTTCAACAACAGATTTATTTGTGCCAAATTTTTGGTATTGTGCATACTTGTTACATAAAAAAGAAACCCTAAAATGGAAACTGACTGATGTAGTTTATGGACAGGGTTTCAAGACTTCGCTTAAGGGAGAAGGGACTGTCTGCTGGTCAGACAGTGTGAAATTCAAAAATAGAGTTTGATGTATTTAGTCATCAGGGCTGTGCAAAGAAAATAATGCAACTCTGTGAGAAGGTATCAAAAGAAATATATATTTTTCACAACCATTGGAATTAGGTTAGAACAGAGTTGGGTTTACTTTTGTTTAAAAATTATGTTGGTGATAATGCTTTTGCTTAACATACATTGTCATCACCATGTAGACTGCTATTTACTTAACCTTTGCATCATTAAGGCTAGTAATAAACTTGGGTACTTGATGGTATATCCTTTGATCATTTTCTGGGACTAAATTGTGAACTGAGAATTACCATTAAAATCTCAAACCGTTCAGTATTACTGTAAAATTTGTAAAATTTAAAGTAAGTTATAGGTTGGGTTAAAGAATGAAGACCAAGAGAAATAAAGCTTATTTTTCTAATACTCTGTTTTTGTTGTTTCTAGTTGTATTTGCCCTATTTTCATTTGTCAAATGCTTTACTGCTGATGAAAGATCAGTAGTTTCTGTTGGTACCATAGGCGTACGGGCACCTTCGGAGTTGGGGGGGGCGGTGACCTTTTTGCCCGAAAAAAAAATTACAAAACGCCCGAAAGCGTCAGTTGTATATACGTACTCAAATCGCAGTAAAAACAAAAACGTTCCCAATTCTCACGTCTAATGAGACTGTTATCATTCCGGAAACACAGCGGAATTCCGATTTTTTGGAACCTCCAAGGGAACTGGTGAAAATTGCTTTTAAAAATCGGACAGTTCGCGAAATTACGGCGTTTGACTGAGGAGAGGGAAACGACTTTTGGTTTGAGTTATCGGGAGGATCGAAAAACTGTGGGTTCGAAAAATCAGGATTCCACTGTAGTTATTTTGAAACATTGCATACTCCTAGCCTATGACTTCAAAAAGAAACAGTTAATTGTTGCTCGTACGAGAAGTACAGGAAAATTTTAAACCGGCACTTTGCGGAGCCATTCAAAAGGGCTCTTTTCAGAGCCACCACAAAAACATAAGTCTTGGCAGAAGCCCATCTTGGTCGTCCTTTGCTTTCATCCTTTTGTCACTAATGGAAATAACATCGTGGATTTCCACGGTACACATTTAATTGACATATGGCTTTTCCAAAACAGAATACCTGCAATTGTGGATCCTTAGATCATTTGACCTTAACTCCGTTTTGACAAGACAAACGTCAGTGAAAGTAGCCTATAAGCCTGGCCTTGACTACCTTTTAGAATGTTTTCTCCCGAGCACTTTTGCCCGAATCATCAGCGTTTTGCCCGAAAAATTCAAAATTTTCTGTGACTGGGGGGGCTGCAGCCCCCCCCCCCCCCCCCCCGGCCCGTACGCCTATGGTTGGTCACAGTGTAATCCAACTCCACTCCTTGTAAAACAAAATAACATGCCGGCCAAACCAAGAGCAAAAAATATCTTCTACACCATTTTATATAATCTTATGACCAATTCTCCTGAGCAGACAAGATAACACCCCTAATTTCGGCACTGTGAATGGCAAGACGAGGCCTACTTGTATCTTGCCTACTCTGGATAACCAGCATAACACACAATCGGGATGATTCTCTATGCGATAAATAACACACTGACTGAGACGTAATGGATGCCAGATAACATGTTCAAAAAAGGGATCTGGCCAATATGCAGCCATCTTGACCAAACAAGCTGTCAATTTCTCCATGTTTATTACGAAACAAATTTTATGCAAATGTTTTTACACATGTATATGACTGCAAGTCCTTGTCAACTGTACCTGTAACATACAGAATAATAATCTCTTGCTCACAGGGTGGTGAGTGCTATACTAGCAAATATTGCCTAAGGTCATGGCAGTACAGACCAGAAAGCTGCAGTGAAACCTGTCAAAGACCACTGAGGGCCCATATTCTCCAATACAGTGGACGGTTTATTGTAGGGCACTTGAACCATGCTTGTTTTAGTTGCAAATTAATGTTCCTCCAAGGCCTGAGAACTAAAGGTACTACCTCAGTGAAACTGAAAAGACGACGAACAACTTTATTACACTTTGGACATATTACAGTACTGAACACAGACAGACCCTGGCAACCGCAGCTACATGTAGGTGAACGCTAATCGAGGCGGGCCAGGAACAATAACTAGTGAGACATTTTCAGATAGTGCAGAGTGTTTGCAGGACTGTAAGTAAGTTTGGGTCATCTGCTGCCTGTATGTAACTTTAAGGTCAGGCCCAAAAATAACTTACAAACTACTATTTGTCAAGTGATTTTAAATTTTACTGTGGTTTTTTACGTTGAATTTCGTTTTATTTTAAATTCATTGATATAGATGTTGAACTAGCCAAACGTGATAATTTTAAGTCTCCAACGCCAACATAGGTAACTTGACTAACTTTTGTTTTCCTCGCAAAGTTGTAAACAATGATACCCTTGTTCTCAAAAAATCTACGAAAGAAACTATGCTCATGTGCTGATAACCCCTAGTATTTCAAGTGAATTGATTACAATAATGATCTGTCCCCTGCAGATTGACAGATATTTATCTGACAGAAAGTCTTCATTGACTGTAGTTTACTGACCTGACATGTTCCCTCATTGATAAATTTCTGGGGGGCCTGGAGCAGGAATGCACCAGTTTTTCACCTCCGTGGATATAGGCTGTAAACTATGTGAGACAATCTCAGATATGCAGAGTGTTATGCAGGACTGTTATTACATTTTGAGTCGTCTCTGGCCTGTATTGAATTTCATTAATACGTTGAACTAGCAAACGCGAGTAATTTTATTGTGTTTTGGAACTTTGAGACTTTTGTTTTATCTCGCCAAAGTTTGTAACATGATACCCATTGTTTTCTCAACGGACATCCAAAGGAGGGAAATCGCCTCCCTTTTTTCTGCCGGGAGAAAAATGAAATAATGTTATCAGCTTATAAAAAGAAGGAAAAGGAATGATTTTTCGTTTCATTCAAAAGAGGCACACATTTCGTATCATCCATAAACATAGTTACTGAATTTAATTACCAAATTGTCACGTTGTCCTCGGAATAGCACCGTTCTTATCGGTGTTGCCACCGTTGGTGTTAGCAATTAAACTCACACTGAAACCAGTTCAAAATACACAATGATTATCCGACTTAATACACCGAGAAGCATTTCAACTTGACAGAGTATTATATCTTACATCGGTGAATGAGTCGGCGTCCATAGACTGACTAATTTATTTGGCGGTTGACGTAAGTGCCACAGTGTCTGCAGAAATATTTGAGAAGTTTCTTTTGTCGCGTACCATTTTCGACTTTTAATGTCGCTAATTCAGTAATTGGTTTTGGGGAATACATTTGTGAACTTCTTGTTCTCTTCCATACGGAAGAAAATAAACAAGCGGCTGCGAAGATAGGATCCCTTGTTTCCCTCTTTAAAGCGTAGCAAGCACGAATGGTTTGAACAAACACCGCGCCCCGCCCCCCCCATTTTATAACCAGTTAGGGCTGATTCCCAAAGAGTGCACTGTCACAACAGTCGTTCTTTGCCCTAAAAGGGGAGACTGATATTACCTGAAATATCCAGGGTGCAGGAAGCTGAACTTCGAGAACGGATTGTATCATGCTGACAACTGCTAGTGAGACACACCGGTACCTTGGCGTCTTCCATGTTGTTTGTACTACCACAAAGGAAAAGCACTTACCGTTCCTTGTATCATGTGTATGAAATGAATTGGTTACCTGATATATAGTTATGGATATACTTATTCAAATTTCATACACTGTACGAATTCCAATTTCTGATTGGTTGATTTGTGCCACGTGACACGGCGGGGGTATGACGAAACAACCGCCTTGACGTCATTATCGTGGTGTAATAGGCGTGGAGTAAATTCAATACACCCACTGTCATTACACCATGGCTTCAGGCTGACCTCAAAGTTTGACAATTTTTGTTTGCAGTGTATTCAATTTGAATAATAAAAACTGTTAACGCACTCAATTTCTCGTGAATTATCTGGGATTTACCTGCGTCGTCGTCACTAACAATGAACTCGAATTTTTCAATAGCACTCGGCGGCCTCGTGCGGTATTGAAATTTCTCGTGCATTGTTAGTGAACTCGTGGCAGGTAAATCCCGATTAATTCGCTCGCTGAGATGCGCTTAACCTGTAATTGTCCTGGGATATTGCTAGAATGGATACTCCACAATATGGTGAGACATTTCGTGACACACTAACACAGAGTACAAGTAGATAATCGACACCCGATTTAGCAGAGAAATAAACTGCTGGGTCAGGCACTGATCTTCTAGTGATAAAAGTCTTAAGAAATGGTTAGCTTTCATAGATTGATCTGGTTACACCATAATTAAACTTGGTAAATTTTGAAGTACCATTCTAGTCACGATATAGTTAAGTAATGGGTCGCCGCGTAAGAACTAGGAAGGCCAAACGCAAAATCGATTTAAACTCTTAATTTATTAATTTTTCAATTAAATCACGAATCTGATTGATGTCCCAAAAACGCCCCAAAGGCAAATGAAGCAACGCTGACCATAAACACCCCCCCCCCCCGCAATTTTTCTCCTTAGTTTTCCCCATGTCCCCTTCTGTCCTGACCTCATGCGTCCAAATATTAGCATTGTTCTATGCAGCAAATCAAGGTATAGGTATGGAGGTTTGTTCCCGATTTAAGAATATGTCACAATTTTTTAATGTATCTAAAAGCGTAGGCCGAAATCAAATTTTATTTTAATGATTTAGAAGGGATCTTAAATCAACTTCAAAATTCGCGCTTTTTGCCGTATTTGGGCCAATCAGATCATTTGGATTTAATGTTGATCAGGGGCATTAGCACCTGAAAATTAACTGCTGCTATTGGCACTAGCCTTTCAATCTTTTTGCCTAGTTCTTACGCGGATCCCACCTCTCTCACCCTTCCAACCTATATCCCCCTTCACATCGCACTAGAATGGCATCACTCCAAACGCCGCTACCAAGTTTAATTATGGTGTAACCAAGATCACATCTATGAAAAGCCCCACACACACACCCTTTCTTCCCCAAGCCACTTTATCACTAGAGAATCACGTGCCTGACCCAGCAGTTATTTCTCGGCCTAAATCGGGTGTCGATTATCTACTTGTACCTGGTGTTAGTGTGTCACGAAATGTCTCACCATATGTTGGAGTATCCATTCTAGCAATATCCCAGGACAATTACAGGTTAACGCACTCAGCGAGTGAATTATCGGGATTTACCTGCACGAGTTCACTAACAATGAACGAGAAATTTCAATACCGCACGAGGCCGCCGAGTGCGGTATTGAAAAATTCGAGTTCATTGTTAGTGAACGAGTGCAGGTAAATCCCGATAATTCACGAGCAATGAGTGCGTTAACATTTTATTATTCAAATTGAATACACGCAAACAAAAAATCGTCAAACTTTGAGTCAGCCGAAGCCATGGTGTAATGACAGTGGTGTATTGAATTTACACCACGGCTATTACACCACGATAATGACGTCAAGGAGGTTGTTTCGTCACAACCCAGTGTCACGTGGCACAAATCAACCAATCAGAAAATCGGAATTCGTACAGTGTATGAAATTTGAATAAGAATATCCATTAACTATATATCAGGTAAACCAATTCATTTCATACACAAGATACAAGGAAACGGTAAGTTGCTTTTTCCTTGTGGTAGTACACACATGGAAGACGCAGGTACCGGTCCTCTAGTGCTCTAGCATTGCAGCATGATACCAATCCGTTCTCGAGTTTCAGCTTCCTGCACCCAGTCGATTCATTTCAGGTAAATATCAGTTCTCCCTTTTAGGGCAAAGAACGACGTGTTGTGACAGTTGCATCTTTGGAAATCATCCCTAACTGGGTTTAAAAAAATGTCGCGCGTGTTGTTCAAACCAATTTCCGTGCTTGCTACGCTTTAAAGAGGGAAACAAAGGGATCCTTCTTCAGCCGCTTGTTATATTTCTCCGTATGGAGAGAACAAAGAAGTTCACAAAGTTATTCACCCAAAACCAATTACTGAATTAGCGACATTAAAAGTCGAGAAAGGTACGCCGACAAAAGACACTTCTCAAATATTTCTGCCAGACACTGTGGCACTTACGACAACCGCCAAATAAAATTAGTCAAGTCTATTGACGCCGACTCATTCACCGATGTAAGATATAATATCTGTCAAGTTGAAATGCTTCTCGGTTGTATTAAGATCGATGCATCATGTGTATTCTGAATGGTTTCAGTGTGGTTTTATTGCTAAACACCACCGGTGGCAAACCGAGAAGAAACTTGCAATTCCGAGGACACGTGACAATTGGTAATTAAATCAGTAACTGTTTATGGATGATACGAAAAGTGTGCCTCTTTTGAATGAAACGAAAAATCATTCCTTTTCCATCTCTTTTATAAGCTGATAAACATTATTTCATTTTTCTCCCGCAGAAAAAAAGGGAGGCGATTTCCCTCCTTTGTATGTCGTTGAGAAAACAAGGGTATCATGCTTACAAACTTTTGCGAGGAAAAAACAAAAAGTCTCAAGTTACAAAACACAATAAAAATTATCCGCCCGTTTGCTAGTTCAACGTATTACTGGAATTCAAATACAGGCCAGAGGACGACTCAAAAGTAATAACAGGTCCTGCATAACACTCTTGCATTATCTGAGAGTGGCTCACTAGTTTACACCCATATCACTGAGGTGAAAAACTGGTGCATTCCTGTTCCAGGCCCCCCAGAAAATTTATCAATGAGGGAAAATGTCAGGTCAGTAAACTACAGTCAATGAGAATTTCTGTCAGATAAAATCTGTCAATCTTGCAAGGACAATCATTATTGTAATAAATTCACTTAAAATACTAGGTGTTATCAGCACATGAGCATAGTTTCTTTCGTAGATTTTTTGAGAACAAGGGTATCATGTTACAAACTTTGCGAGGAAAAAACAAAAGTTAGTCAAGTTACCAATGTTGGCGTTGAAGAAATTAAAATTATTCACGTTTGGCTAGTTCAACATATATATCAATGAATTTTAAAATAAACGAAATTCAACGTAAAAAACCACAGTAAAATTTAAAATCATCTTGACAAATAGTAGTGTTTAAGTTATGTTTTGGGCCTGACCTTAAAGTTACATACAGGCAGCAGATGACCAAAACTTACTTACAGTCCTGCAAACACTCTGCACTATCTGAAAATGTCTCACTAGTTTTGTTCCTGCCCGCCTCGATTAGCGTTCATCCTACATGTAGCTGCGGTTGCCAGGTCGTCTGTGTTCAGTACTGTAATATGTCCAAAAGTGTAATAAAGTTGTCGTCTTTTCAGTTTCACTGAGGTAGTACCTTTAGTTCTCAGGCCTTGGAGGAACATTAATTTGCAACTAAAAACAAGCATGGTTTCAAGTGCCCTACAATAAACCGTCCACTGTTATTGGAGAATATGGGCCCTCAGTGGTCTTTGAACAGGTTTCACTGCAGCTTCTGTCTGTAATGCCATGACCTTAGGCAATATTTGCTAGTATAGCACTCACACCCTGTGAGCAAGAGATTATTATTCTGTTATGTACAGGTACAGTTGACAAGGACTTGCCAGTCATATACATGTGTAAAAACATTTGCATAAAATTTGTTTCGTAATAAACATGGAAAATTGACAGCTTGTTTGTCAAGATGGGCTGCATATTGGTCCAGATCCTTTTTTGAACATGTTTATTGGCATCCATTACGTCTCAGTCAGTGGTGTTATTTATAGCATAGAGGAATCACCCGGATTGAGTGTTAGCTGGTTATCCAGAGTAGCAAAGATACAAGTAGCCTCCGTCTTGCCAGTTCACAGTGCAGAATTAGGGGTGTTATCTTGTTCTGCTCAGGGAATTGGTCATAAGATTAATAAAAAATGGTGAAGAAGATTATTTTTTGCTCTTGGTTTGGCCGGCATGTTATTTTGTTTTACAAGGAGTGGAGTTGGATACACTGTACCAACCATAGGCGTACGGGGCCGGGGGGGGGGGGGGGGGGGCTGCAGCCCCCCCAGTCACAGAAAATTTTGAATTTTTCGGGCAAAACGCTGATGATTCGGGCAAAAGTGCTCGGGAGAAAACATTCTAAAAGGTAGTCAAGGCCAGGCTTATAGGCTACTTTCACTGACGTTTGTCTTGTCAAAACGGAGTTAAGGTCAAATGATCTAAGGATCCACAATTGCAGGTATTCTGTTTTGGAAAAGCCATATGTCAATTAAATGTGTACCGTGGAAATCCACGATGTTATTTCCATTAGTGACAAAAGGATGAAAGCAAAGGACGACCAAGATGGGCTTCTGCCAAGACTTATGTTTTTGTGGTGGCTCTGAAAAGAGCCCTTTTGAATGGCTCCGCAAAGTGCCGGTTTAAAATTTTCCTGTACTTCTCGTACGAGCAACAATTAACTGTTTCTTTTTGAAGTCATAGGCTAGGAGTATGCAATGTTTCAAAATAACTACAGTGGAATCCTGATTTTTCGAACCCACAGTTTTTCGATCCTCCCGATAACTCAAACCAAAAGTCGTTTCCCTCTCCTCAGTCAAACGCCGTAATTTCGCGAACTGTCCGATTTTTAAAAGCAATTTTCACCAGTTCCCTTGGAGGTTCCAAAAAATCGGAATTCCGCTGTGTTTCCGGAATGATAACAGTCTCATTAGACGTGAGAATTGGGAACGTTTTTGTTTTTACTGCGATTTAAGTACGTATATACAACTGACGCTTTCGGGCGTTTTGTAATTTTTTTTTCGGGCAAAAAGGTCACCGCCCCCCCAACTCCGAAGGTGCCCGTACGCCTATGGTACCAACAGAAACTACTGATCTTTCATCAGCAGTAAAGCATTTGACAAATGAAAATAGGGCAAATACAACTAGAAACAACAAAAACAGAGTATTAGAAAAATAAGCTTTATTTCTCTTGGTCTTCATTCTTTAACCCAACCTATAACTTACTTTAAATTTTACAAATTTTACAGTAATACTGAACGGTTTGAGATTTTAATGGTAATTCTCAGTTCACAATTTAGTCCCAGAAAATGATCAAAGGATATACCATCAAGTACCCAAGTTTATTACTAGCCTTAATGATGCAAAGATTAAGTAAATAGCAGTCTACATGGTGATGACAATGTATGTTAAGCAAAAGCATTATCACCAACATAATTTTTAAAACAAAAGTAAACCCAACTCTGTTCTAACCTAATTCCAATGGTTGTGAAAAATATATATTTCTTTTGATACCTTCTCACAGAGTTGCATTATTTTCTTTGCACAGCCCTGATGACTAAATACATCAAACTCTATTTTTGAATTTCACACTGTCTGACCAGCAGACAGTCCTTCTCCCTTAAGCGAAGTCTTGAAACCCTGTCCATAAACTACATCAGTAGTTTCCATTTTAGGGTTTCTTTTTTATGTAACAAGTATGCACAATACCAAAAATTTGGCACAAATAAATCTGTTGTTGAAAATTGTTTTTTTAAAATTAGCTTCTGCAAAACAGTGTTGTCACACAATATCTGTAGGTTTTGTATGTCAGTGGAGAGTTCAATAAGACTTTTTACAAGCTGACATCCACCAAAGTTCTTACTACATCAAATTTTGTACAAAAAGACAAAACCTTTTGGGTGTAAAAGATGTAACAGTGACAAAAGTACAAATTATCCAATGTAAGCTTCCAATGAATGAGACGAAGATCACAGGTGAAAGCAACAACAAGCTAGGAACTGGCAATATTGATTAGATACGTGTATCTATCCAACATTACTTCTAAAACATACACCAACACTCACATCAAGTACAGATTTTGCTCCACCAATGAGGATGAAATACATGCAAAATAGAGTGATTTACTCATGTACATCAAAGTCCAGGACAAGAAGTTTTGTTTCTTCAGTTCCATTTCTGCTCCCTACAGCACAAACCAACTTCTTTTCGTCACATTTCACCCTCCATACCACCCCACCACTGCCACCACTGTCCAGCTTTACAAGATCTCTGATAAAATCCCCTGTGCGCAAGTCCCAAATTTTAACTGTACCATCATCTGAACTGGTGATGACAAACCAGCTGTTAAACTGAAGACATGTGACTGCACTTTGGTGCTTATTTGGGCCTGCCAGAGTCTGTAAACATTGACCTGAGGTTATGTCCCAGATTTTGACTGTAGAATCTGCATTTCCAGACACCAAGGTGTTATTCTTAAGCTCCATGCCACTGGTCAGAGACTGGTGTCCAATCAAAGTGTGAAGACACTGTCCAGTTTCTACATGCCATACGCGTATTGAGGTGTCCAGGGAGCCACTAACAATGTACACACCATCAAATTGCAGTGAATAGACCCTGTTTGTATGGCCTTGCAATGTATGTATACACTGTTCTGTTTCAGGGTCCCACACCTTCACCAGGAAGTCGTAAGCTCCACTGACAAACACGTCTCCCATCATATTTAACGCTACAAAGAAACGAGACAAGCCATAGGCCATTACAGAAATGTGAGAGGACTGGGACGAGTTTTTAAATTGAATAAAAGAAAAGCTACTGAGCCAAGATAAAAAAATAGATTTCTGCGGAAAACTGTCCAAAACGTTGCAAAAAATGGTGACCTGTTCTATGAAAATCTTAGCCAGGGGACTATTTTCTTAGCTGCAACCCTGTGTAGAGCACAGAGGTTAATCTTAAACCTTTACTCCTAAAGAGTGACTTATAGATTTTACTCTGTCTAATGCCAGACGATTTTACTCGACTAAGGGAGACCCCTTGGGGCTTAAAGGGTTAAGAATCTATCCCCCTTAAAACCCTTAACTCCCCAAGAGTGACTTATAGATTTTACTCTGTCTAACACCAGACGATTTTACTCATCAAAGGGAGGCCCCTTGGGGGTTAAAGGGTTAAACTATACAGAATTGTAAATTGAAAACCACTATTGAAATACAGTTGAACCAAGCTATTTCGAAGTTCCAAGGGAAATGGAAAAAATTTTTTGAAATAGTGGGGTTTCGAAATAAACGGGGAAGCGTAAAATCTGTAACAGTGAATCATTTTTTAATAAAATCCAGTACAATTTTGAAGAAAGACACTGATTAAATAAAAAGGCACCTAATTATATGTCAGATAAATCAGCAAATGCTGTTGCACTGAAAAACTCTTTGAATGTTCTGTTATTTTCGGTTCTTTCTACTACTTTTTGTCGATCGCGAATAACAACTGGCTTGTTTGCGCTCCAATCTTGGCTCCCTCAACAGCAAACAAACTGTGGCGTCAGAGAGCCTCGATTACTTGATGGACCTCACTCTTTGTTAGTCGCTTGAGAGTTTCTTCTTGTAAAGGGGCTGATTCAAGGTGTAAGGAAAGAGCAATGAGTTTAAAATAGAGAGAAATTCGAAATAACCAACTTCGAAATAGCTCATAGTAAATGACTGAAAACATAAGGGTAAATTCAAGGGAATTTGATCTGTTTGAAATAGCAGGGACTTGGGATTAACTGAGTTCGAAAAACGGGGTTAAACGGTGTTGCAATCTGTAATAATTAACAGTCAACATTCCCCAAGTGATATAATATTTGCTAATATAAATGTACAATCTATGGTGTATAGTATTCCAGAGAAACATTTCAACATTCAAAATAATAATGTAGAGTCGTAGAGCTCTACAAAAATTTCTGCACTAAATCTAGCTTCATAAAGTGGGCTGGTTATACAAAACTTACCATCTCACTGCAGCAAGGTGTCCAACCAAAACATGAAGACAGTTCCCAGATGATGTGTCCCAGACTCTTAGAGTTCCATCCCTGGAACCACTTACTACAGTGCTGTCATGCATGTCCATACAACGAACAGTGGATGAGTGTCCATACAATGTGTGCATACAGTAGCCAGTGTCTGCATTCCAAACTTTTAAAGTGCGATCAGTTGATCCACTGACAATGACATTGCCACTCAGCTGGGATGACCACACCCCTCCAGTGTGTCCTACAAGAGTACGTAGGCACTTTCCAGATATGGCTGACCACACTTTCAGAGTGCCATCATCAGAACCACTGACAATTCTGCTGCCACAAAACTGAAGACACGTAATAACATGGTCATCATGTCCTTTGAGAATTTTGGATGGGCGAAGTGGCCCTGTTCTCCAGTTCCAATAAACCCGTTGTTTTGTCAAATAGAGTTTCTTGAATGGGCTATTTACAGCTTTAGTGTTCTGGTTTACTTGTTGTGAATTATTTGATCTACGTCTGTTACATTTTACAGGAGTGACTGGCTCTTCTTCTATTCTTGCTTGCTTGCATTTTTGTTTCCAAAGCCTGAAAAAGAATATGAAATCAGGCATATGTCTTGATGCATAACCACATTTGAAACTGTCATAACTTTGTTTCTGATACCAAGGCTGTGCTCTAACGGCGCCCGGTCGCCTCAGGCAACTAACATTTGGTCTCGGGCGACTGAAAAAGAAAAGCGGTCGCCCGTCCGGGCGCCTAGATTTCGGCTAGTGTGAAAACCCGAACCGAAACCAGCGAACGTATTGAAACGGAACGGAACGGAACGAAACAAAAAGAAACTTCAATGCACTCTCGTGCTCCCGTTAGCCCGAAAAACAAAAGCGCTGAACTATATTAGCCGTACATTTAGGTTAAATATTAAGTTAGGTTGTGGGTCTTGTTTCGCTTCGGTGGTTTCTCTTCCGGTTTTTTAATATAGTGCATGGCCCAGCTTTCTTGTCCATTGAACGACACAATAAAGCGAGCACCTGATTTTAACAAACATTTCTAATTTTACTTGATAATTTGATGATAGTTACACAACTAAAAAATATTCAGCAGGACAACATCAAGAATTGCCAGCGCTCAAAGTTGTCACATCTGTGTTATGTAATGTTGTTCCACATGATTTAGCACGAAAAATTATTTTGTCCTTACCCGTAAGAAACTGCACGATTTTTGCACAAGCATGTGTTGAAGATCTAATTTTTGAGTTATTTTTTTGTAAAAAAATACCTCTTAGTCGGCGCGTCGAGTATGTTATGGACGGGTCAACGGATCAGTGAGTGAGTCAGTGAGTGAGAGATGTATGTATGTCACACCAATCAGATCGTATCTACTATAAACAGCCAATCAAATTTCTTGTTTTAAAGGTAAATGATATATGAGAAGATTTGATCCCGATACAGTTCAGAACGGCCATATTCATTCTTCTATAAAAGAGGAGAAAGTATTCATATATTGGGTTTACTTCGGCATTTTCTGTGGGTTAGGCTGAGGATTTCATGAGCCTTGAGGTCTGAAACAGTGCTTGAGCTAGTTGTATGCAAATGAGTGAGACATTTTTTTTATTTTTAGTTACAAAGGTAACTTGATATTTTTGTTTTTCACAAGGAGTAAATTCAATTAGACGTCATGCATCGTTGCTTCTAGTTCTTAGGAAATGTTTTAGAGGAGATGGGACTATTTTGATTTAATTTTGAAAGAGTTCGAACGTTTACAATAGGTACAGGAAACGATTATTTTGTTGCATGCAAATATAGAGAGATATTTTTATTTTTTAGTTACAAAGCTAAGGGTAATTTGACACTTTTGTTTTTCACAAGGGAGTAAATTAAATTAGAGCTGACACATCGTCACCACTTGTTCCCACGAGATGCTTGCTATTTTTAGTTACAAATGGTAACTTGACATTTTTGTTTTTCATATGGGAGCAAATCGTTCCCACGAGATGCTTGCTGCTTTTAGTTACAAATGGTAATTTGACACTTTTGTTTTTCATTTGAGAGCAAATCGTTCGCGCAAGATGTTTTCTATTTTCAGTTAAAATGGTAACTTGACACTTTTGTTTTTCATATCGGAGTAAATTAAATTAAACTTTCAACGTGTCAGAAAAAAAGGGTAAACTTACGACTCTTATAAAATGCGATAAGGTCTGTTAACTTGAGTATTTTGAGCAAAAATTCCTCTTGGGGGTTGGAAGGGCTATGTGATCGATGAGTGAGGGAGTTATACATGTGCACGTGTCACACCAATCACGGTGTGGGTATCAAAGAACGAATCAAATTGCCTGTTAGAAAATAAGATGGTAACTACATTAATTTGGGGAGTATTGTACGTTGTTCACTCAAACATTTGATGGCTTACTATTTAGCTATCTTACCATTACCGATGTAACATGGTATGTTCATCATAAATTCCCAGTTTCTTTCTTGCTAAACATCGCAACCAAAAAAACTTAACTAAATCATTACTGTAAACAGTTCTACGAATGCTC
>JAHPZR010029745.1:102500-137724 GCA_019787425.1 Platygyra sinensis | reverse complement strand
TTTTTTTTTAATAATTTTAATTTACAAAGCACAATTCTCTACAAACAGTGTTTACAATGCAGGTGTCATTACGCTACTTTACTTACATAACCATTCTTACTTTACTTACAATATGGGTTACTTATACAGAAAATACAATTACTCAATTCTTTAAAGAAAACGACAACACTTTTAAGTTTGTAAGACATGTTTCGACAGAAACTTCTGTCATCTTCAGTTAATTAATGTAAAAAGCGTTACAAGTTGAATTTATAAGAAAGAAAAAATGCTAATTATGCTAGTAACAACGGAATGTACAAAAAACGTGACAAAGTGAGAATTAAAAGGATAGTTTTAGATTTACATGATGTAATTGCTGATTAAGGGAAGGCTGTTGTTTATGAATATGAAATGCCTCTTTTATCTTAAGTTGGAAGCCCGTAGAGGCATGATCTAAAATATGAAAACAGTCTACCGAACACAAAGCGCGACAGTGTTCGGAATTCTGAAGGTGTTTGTAAATGTGCGAGGCCCTATCACTGACTAAGTGTTCACGCACGCGTGTGGAAAAGTGCCGGGTTGTTTCGCCGACATAACAGGCATTACAGCCCGCACATGCAAACTTGTAAACAACACGCGAACGAAGCCCGCCAGGGATAGGGTCTTTCACGCTAAACAACTTGCCTATCTTAAAGGAGGAAAAAACTAGTTTGATATCCAAATCGTTGCAATAGCGCCTGATGAGGTGACGAACCTTTTTCTGAGTGACAACAGAAAAATGGCCTATGTAAGGAAGCTTAAAGTAAAATGTAGGTGAAGTGGGAAGGGAACCCCGGGGACAGTGATCACTTAGGGTCCCAGTAACGTAACGGTTAACAACCCTTTCAATTAAATGAGCAGGGAAAAGATTCTTTTTTAGGATATCCATGAGCTTAGTAATGTCCTCGTGTAGCCCCAACCAGGTGTTGTTAATCTTGTAGGCCCTATCAACAAGAGTCCTGATGAGACCCACTTTGTAAGAGTACGAGGTGAAACTGAAGTAATTGGTTAACAATCCAGTGAAAGTTTTCTTACGGTAAACTCTAGTTAGAAGGGATTTAGGATCATTATTGTCAACTAGAACATCTAAAAAGGGTAATTTGTGATGAGCTTCTTTTTCCATGGTAAACCTAATGTTGGGGTGTCTGGAGTTGATGTAGTCGAAAAATAAAACGGCATCATGTTCCGAGTGAAATAAACAAAAAGTGTCGTCAACATATCGACGATAAAACAAAATTTCAGAGCCTTGAAAATTTTCCAACCACAGTTTTTCATGATGCCCCATAAAAAGGTTGGCTAGGACGGGGGCAAGGGGAGACCCCATGGCTACGCCATCAATTTGGTCATAGAAAGAGCCATTAAATAAGAAATGAGTCTGGGCGGTAGCTACAGTGAAAAGGCTTCTAAGTTCAGATTCAGTTAACTTTAGGTCAGGGTTGCCCTTGGAAATGTAATTGACCGCTAGGTCAATACACTCCTCAAGGGGTATGTTAGTAAAGAGACTTTCTACATCGAAAGACACCATAAATTTACCAAACATAGATAAAGATTGGATGTCCTGTACAAAAGTAAAAGTGTCAGAAGCACAATGTTCAGTTGGAATGTGCGGCGATAAAAGATCGCAGAGATATTTAGCCAAGTTATAATTATATGTTCCAATAGAAGACACAATGGGGCGAAATGGCGGAGTAGAGTTGGGTCCACGATCCTTGTGTAATTTGGGGAGGCCATAAATTCTTGCTGGTTGGGAGCCCTTGGGATAGATGTTATCATGGATATCCTAAAAAAGAATCTTTTCCCTGCTCATTTAATTGAAAGGGTTATTAACCGTTACGTTACTGGGACCCTAAGTGATCATTGTCCCCGGGGTTCCCTTCCCACTTCACCTACATTTTACTTTAAGCTTCCTTACATAGGCCATTTTTCTGTTGTCACTTTGCATGTGTGGGCTGTAATGCCTGTTATGTCGGCGAAACAACCCGGCACTTTTCCACACGCGTGCGTGAACACTTAGTCAGTGATAGGGCCTCGCACATTTACAAACACCTTCAGAATTCCGAACACTGTCGCGCTTTGTGTTCGGTAGACTGTTTTCATATTTTAGATCATGCCTCTACGGGCTTCCAACTTAAGATAAAAGAGGCATTTCATATTCATAAACAACAGCCTTCCCTTAATCAGCAATTACATCATGTAAATCTAAAACTATCCTTTTAATTCTCACTTTGTCACGTTTTTTGTACATTCCGTTGTTACTAGCATAATTAGCATTTTTTCTTTCTTATAAATTCAACTTGTAACGCTTTTTACATTAATTAACTGAAGATGACAGAAGTTTCTGTCGAAATATGTCTTACAAACTTAAAAGTGTTGTCGTTTTCTTTAAAGTATTGACTTGTCTGCTTTTATCAAGATCGTTTGGAATTACTCAATTACTTACAATACGGGCTACTTATACTATTAACAATACAGTACTTACGTTACTTGCTAAACATACAGTTACTTACAATTACTTACACTATATGTCGGAATTACGTGCGCCAATTTTTCAAAATCAGTGTAGTTTTCCACACGCTCTATCTCAGAAACGACGTCGGTGACCCCATATTTTTTTGCATTTCTGAGACGAATTTCATTATCCGGCTGCGTTGAAAATTTGAATAAAATCTATCGACTGGAAGATTTTCGTGCGAACGTCCTTCATAGACTAATAACTTATGCAGCAATTGGCCAAAGAAAATTTGCAAAATTGGTAAACGAAGGCGACAAACACTAAGAAAAGGAATTTCAGGAGCAGTTAATGAATATCTGAAGGTGTCGAAATCTCGTTATTGTCATTAGGGATCCAGTCGTCTTTTGACATTTTTCGCGCAAAGTTTCATTCGGGATCTCGAATTGCATGATTTGTTTACAGGCTTAAGGAACAACGGGGGTCCGGGAACGGGGAACCCGTAAAGAAGAAGCTAGTGCTTGTTTACATCAACATTTGCACAATTTTCAGGTTGGTGGTTTTTGGTTTTACTTTCAGACCAACTTGAACGACCAAATCCATTTCTTCCGATCATAACCAAAACACAAATCCTCTGTGTTTCATTGAACGCGAAAAATCAACTTTCCCGCGAATGAAAGAGGCTAGTTTGTCACGTATCTTCTTTACAGGGCTCCCAGTTGTTCTTTAAGCCTTGTTTTCAGACTGAGATTAATTGGTTCGACCGGAGGGAATGCACGCGAAAACAAACCAAAATTTTTGGTTCTCCAAACGATTTGCACAGTTTTCACACATCAACGAAGCTGGTCGAGCTGGTGCACACAGCGGTCAAACGCAAAAATCCAACGCCACTTCCGGTTTTCGCCGCCTCGAACTTCGTAAGAGTTTGAAGAGAAAACCTGCAAGACTTCTGTAGAAAAATGTTATAAAAATAGTACTGTGAGAGAAAATTACAAGCTGGGAGGACTTTAGGATGTCCATCACTAAATGTCCTGGTCATATGCGAAGTTTAAAGCTTAACTTTTCAGTTTCAGCGACTGTCTCAACTTTGGGCTTAAAAGCGAAAATTTTCGAAAATTTAAGACTTTGTTAAGCGAAAGTTTTGGGGGGAACTGCGCACGCGCGCCCCGTTTGACCGCTGTGTGGAGCTGGTGTCAAAGCGGCAATACCGCTGACCAATAAAGGACGACGTGGGAACCTCGTGAAGATGCGTGAAAGTTCAATCGCAGGGAAGTTGATTCTACGTTCAATGAAAGACAGTATTTAACAACAATAACAAATAAACTTTATTAATATTTAACAATTAAAAGAAGAACATGTACAACTCGCATATAGCGTAAGCTATTGTAGTCGAGGCGAGTTGTGCAGGGAGGAAAAGAAAAAAATTAACCAATTTGTAAGCTTCAAATAACAGACTATGAACAATGACAGGAAATAAACTATAAATAAAATACAATCATTAGCATCCGGAGATAATTGATTGGTAATAGGTAGCTTAATAACCTAAACAAACTAAACAGGCGAAGAGATTAACAGTGAATGGTTAATGAAATTATGGTTTGGTTATGATAGGAAGAAATTGTTTTGCGCGTCAAATTGGTCTGAAAATAAAACCAAAAACGAACCAAAAAATTGTTTGCATGTTAATGTAAAGAAAACATGCAATTTGAGATCCCGAATAAGACTTTGCCCAGAAACCTTCAAAAGACTGCTGGATTCCTAATTACAGTTACAGGATTTCGACACCTCCAGATATTTATTAACTTCTCCCGAAAGTCATCTTTTTAGCGTTTCTCGCGTTAGATTACTAATTTCGCAAAATCTACTTTGCCAAAGAGCGCCAAACTCAAATTTTGAAAAATTTGATCCCCAAAGGTTTACAGTAGCCATAAAAGATCGAATTTTTGTTTTTGCCGGAATTTGAATCTTAAATAGTAATTCTAAGTAGGTTTTGTGTTTTGAGCGTAGAACCTTTCCGCCCAGTGCATTTTTTCGAAGTTATGCATTGAAATGTCGGAGCTTCTGGACATCGGGTAAAATATGGAGTGGACCCTTGGACCGTTGGTCTATTTTATGGACTATTTTTTTGGACTATTGTTTGGACCAAAATGTTTCTTGTCCTTTTTTGTTAAATCGGAAATAAACATGAGGGTGTCATTATAAAAAAGTGTGGAATGTATACCTACCCTTACAGACTCTTCTCGAATGCCATGCGGAGTGCTTCTTCTTGGGAAACCCTTTGAAATCGATCAAGCCATGATGACGAAAAGTTGACTTCATCCTGACTATCGGAGGAACTTCCACTAACAATATTAGCATAGCTCGTGTTTCTTGTTTCGATGAATTTATGACGATAACGGAGAAGATCGAATACTGGATCTAAAATCTGAACGGTGTACTTACTTGCTGGACACTTTGTTTCTGTAACTGGCAACTGAAAAGGGATCACATTGTGTCTCATGTTATGGCAAAAAATAGTAGCAATTTTTCTATTGTTCTGTCCGGAAAGAACATTTAAGAGGGAATGTCCACTAGGACCGAGCCAGTCGTGGCACATGATGAAAAATCAAAATTTTTCATATTCTCTATGGTAAGCCTAGAAACGTGGTGTGATTTTTTCTTGAAATATCTTTTTTAAACCCGCTAAAAAATCAAAAATCCGTTGCGGTCCCACGTCTGGTCAAAAACAAGCAAAATTCAGTGACTAATACCTTATCATAAACTTCGCTCTGTTTAATCCCCATCAAAATAATACTCCAGTTTGAGCCTGGAAATTTATTTTTGAGGAGTTTACTAGTCTTTTGAGGCCAATTATACTTCTGTTGGTTAATTTTCAAGGTGACGACGAGCCGCTTAAAATCACTAAAATTCACTTCCTAAACCGGAAATAAAACCTGCAGCAAATACTTGTTTCTAGCTCGAAATTTTGCGCGGTGACCTACCTTGACTTTTTGCATGCCCACACCATTCACGATATTACTTCAAATATAAAAGTTTTGAGGAAAATTATCTAGTAGAATTTTCTGTAAGCCATAAATCACATTTTGTTATATATTTAATTCTACTAGATAAATTTTTTCCATACTGTCTGCAAAGTTAAAGAAGTTAGGGAAATTTCCAACAAAGAAATGAAAATGGTAGGTCATCAAATTAGTTTTTCAGATAATTTACAAAAACTGAAATTTAGTGTACATTTTTGTGGACCTTGTGCATTGCCATGGTAACTGATATGTCATCATAAGTACCCTCAAAGTATAGCCCAGCAATAGAGTTGCAAGGAGAGATATAGTTTGCCCACACCATTAAATATCTTTCTTTGTAATTTTCCATCGTTTCACAAATACTGCAGCAATTAAAAACCCAGGCTTTCGAGCCGAGCTAATAGCAATGTTTGTTGATCATGTGCACTCGTATCATTTTTGATCATGTGCACCAAAATCACCTTTGCATAGCCTCTTCTATAGTTGACAAAGAGCTTGCAAGTGGATTAAAGCCTTTGCTTACTGTCAAATTTTGAAGTTATTTGAAATTCATAAGTTTTTTTTTAATGAAACATAATAATTGATGCAAATAGAAGTCAGAGCACCTCAAAATTAGTGATGCAGCCAAATTTCGGAATAAAACCTTACATTGATGCGAACGGACTGTTGTTTAAAGCCCTGGGTAAACAGCGTGTGATAGTCGATGATAGTTGATTCTCCCGTAACTATCATCAACTATCACCAACTATCATTTACATGGTCAAACGGCCGAAGATCATGATAGTTGGCGGTAGTTCACTGGCAGTCGGGTAGGCAAAGTCACGAGAGCAGCGAGTTCCAAGCTCTTAAAAATGTGAATAGTAAATGGCGTCCCGCAATACAAACTTGTAAAAGTATGAATTTTTTGCGACGAAAGAGGGCAGCAGCATGTTTTCCGACCGCTATCGGGCCAGTGATTACCAAAACAGGTGACCGAAAAACTTTCGTGAACTATCATACGCGTGGTCAAACAATAAAAACTATCATCGACTATCATGAAGAATTTGAACAAGTTCAAACTGAATGATAGTTGATGAAAGTCAATGATAGTGCATGATAGTTGGTGGTCAAACGGAAGGGTGCGCTCAACTCTCATTTACTATCATGAGCCTTTGACCAGGGCTTAAAGAACGCTCACATTCCAAATTGTTCTCTTGTTATCCTCACTTTTTGCCAATCATGGTACCACATTAGAATGACTCAGGGAGAGTGCTCCTGACCTCATGAGAAACATTGCTGTAAGTTTTGCAACTCCATCAGAGTGGTAGAATTTTCAAACCCTTCATGTCAGCTACTGGTAGTAACTTTCTCTTGGTCTTCAAGCATGGTTAAACACAGCTCCATATGAACATAATGATCACTCTTTCACTGCAGGATAAGGATTCAAGACATTCAGTACCGCCAATTGATGTGTTATGGATCAAAGGAAGACTGGGAGGTGATTATTTCTACTCATTTGGTGGTTGTCATAGATATGAAGCGTATAAAAGACTCAACAAGGAAACTATTCCTTGCAAACTGATTCCATCAACAGTTGAGAACCTCAAGGTTTATTTGGGATCATCTGTACCCGACCTTAAATGATCATTGGCTGGCAGAAACTGCAGTAAGTAGATAGAGTAGCTAGGTTTATAAAGATGCTTTTAATAATTATGAGTTATTATCCTTAAGCATAATATTTTATAAAATAAATGATACTTTATTTATTGAAATGGACTAGTAATAATTTTAATTTATAGTATGACTTTTTAATAAACAATGAATTTTACAATGCTTGAAATATTTTAAGTTGAATTAGTACGCCTTGTACTACTTTGGTACACTTCCACACATAAACACTCCAGGACCAGTAAATTCATAGGAAAAAGTTCTCTTTATGGATTTAAGATTTGACTTGATGTAAAAAAGAGTAAGTTACAGTTATTTGGAAATATACTTTTATCCAGCTGTTGAAAAGTGAACTGCAATTAACTATTAGGAAACAGAAAACATGTACTGTTTCTGCCAAGTTTTAGTATAAATCTACTAGCGTTCTATCACGAATGCTGTTTTCTGATTGGCTATGCCACTCACTATCTATTCTGTGATAGATAGTGAGTAGTGTAACAGTGTGCACTTGTTAACAAAATGACGGCCATTTCTTGGCATTGAGAAGAGGTTTTAGATTAAGCTTTGAACGACAAGTAGATTTATACTAAAACAATTAGATTATTCGCTCTCAATTTCTATTGCGCGATAGTTGACTCAACTAACACGCGATAGAAATCTTGAGCTCATAATCTAGTTGTTAAATGAAAGTACGTGTGGAATTTTGGGAGAATGAGAAATGCTGTGGGAACACAAGTCACAGGCGAGTGTTTCCACAGCTTTTTCAAGTTCTCCGAAACTTTCATAAGTGTTTCTATAATTCAATAGAAGCAGAGTACACGTTTTCTATTTTCTTTAGAAAACACTGCGACAAGAAAAAGGAAAACAACTTGTCAACTTTGATTATCAAAATATCAATTCTCTTTGCTCACGTCAACAGCTCATGTTAGTTCTGTGTCTCTTACGACTTTTCTTAGGATTGTTTTCTAATCAATTTTATTAGCTGTGAAAGACGTTTAAGTAATACTAGGTGGTTTGGGAGTAGTTGGGACTAAGTAGTTTCATAGAAGCTTATTACTGAGAGTAAGAAGACTGCTTATGAGAGAACACTGTCTTTATCACATGACAGTGCTGATAAGCTCAAAAAGCACCAATTTGTCTTCCTCTTGACATCACCAAAATGTTTGAAACCCTGACCAATGAATACTTCAAAAAGTTTTTAAACTAATACATTGTACAGTGCATTGTAAACGAAGCAGAGGTTTTGTCAATCATTTAGTCACCAAGTCACACCTGCACCCTACCATGAGTCTGAGTACTTGGACCACATGGCAGAACGAACCATATGCCATACAAAAACGTTGCTCTTGATATTGTGGTTGCAATGTTGACATCCAACAATCCAGACTTCCCTGCACTTCAGTTGTGCACAATTATTATATTTGCTACCTCCAAACCTCAGAAGCAACAACTTGAAAAGTTCAATAAGTTTCCTTTGCAACTGTTCGTAGGGTCATCCATTAGTGCTTGGGGAACAGTTGGTTAACCCTCAACTGTGAAAGTGTTCAGGGTATTGGCTTGCTAGTTTTTTTGGTCTGGATTTAATATATTCAGGCTGAAAATAAGAATTGTCACTGTGCTAAATAGTAAAAGGGAAGGCATTTAAAATTCACATGTTTACACAATGCATTATATGAATTAATTGAACAAATGAAAATGTTGTGACCAAATCCAAAGTTAAAGAACTGCCTTAGTTACAGTGAAAGATCGATAGCCATGCAGGCCTTTAAGCGCTGACAAAACTTCTACATGTAAGGGCAAGTTTGAGTTAGGAATTGTGTGCAAAAACACAGCAGGTTTTAGAAGGCTTGGTGCTATTATAATCATGTGGAGTATCTCCGATGGGAACTGACAAGAAGAAACTCCCGTTTCTAAAGAGCATATCCCTCCCCCACCCAGAAAATAATTTATGGGAAGGAAATTTATTAACCAGGCATAAGACCATTCTTTTTCATAGTAGCATGTAGAATTTGTGGGTCACATGTTACATATTTGTATTTCTGTGAACAGTAATTACACTGTCAACAGACTTGAAACAAATCCAGAGACTAATGATACTAATTTTATTAATAACAGATATACCACACAATGTGTGTTAAACCTCTGGTGCATAGCATAATAGAACTTTGAAAAAAGTCTTAATTTTTTTTTGGATGAAATAGATTAACAATTCAAGTTAGCTGCCAATAAAGTGAAATGTAAAAACTATATATTTTAGACTGGACAAAGCAGTTTTAAATGTGAGAATATACCCAGTCTGTGGAGCTTTGAGATTTTCTTTTAGCCTGCAATATTCATGGTTCAGTTCTTTCCTTTACATTATCTGACCATGATGTTTTCATTATGTAATTATAAATAAATGCATTACTTGTTATTTAAATCTTCCTCACATTTCTCTTACTGGTTTGTAGCTTTAGCACAATAACAGTTGACTTGACACAATAGCCATTTGGTACCAGCACAACGGTGCATATTTGTGTGAATAGATGAAATGATCTTAACACAATGTGTAATTCCAGAAAATATTTATAACTCCCCCACAGAAGGGGAAATTCAAATTAAGCTTTATACGTTTCTTAAAATTTTTTGGCCTTGGAGAACCGTCCACCCCCCAGGAAATTTTAATCCCTTCTGTGGGGGGAGTATGGATATTTTCTGGAACTGCACAATTTTGTAGCAAGTTTGAAAGTAATGATATATTTGAAAACCATTAAATTTCTTTGAACTGCAGTCAAACTCAAGCTGCTATTATGTAATTTAAATTTACAATTTTGAGGGCTAAAAACAAAATATAATAAATATGTCACTGTCAACAACAACTTATTAAATAAATACACAAATGTGAAGTTCTGCAGAAGATAAATCCCGCCACCCGGAGCGGCTAATACCAGCTTAGCTTTAAAGTAGCTGGTAATGATATTTTTACCAAATATAAGGTGTCTCAGCATATTTAATGAAAATGGTAACATTTGGAATAGTTGGTACCATTCATGCAATCACAAGTGGAATGCAGTTACCAGTTTATTTCAAAAACCCCGTGTTACCATAGCATTTGTAATTCAAATGCTTAACAACCTTTCTTTGAGGGAAATAAAAATGTAACATCAATTTATATTTTTTTCTAAAAATTTTTTTTGCCATCTCTGTTTTCCTAGCAAAAAATAAACTTAATTGTATCCTTTATGATAGCACCTTGGTCAGTCTATAAACTTACTTTGTTGTCAATTTTATGTATCTTAATTAAATGATGCATCAAAAGCTTGCTCGCTATTGGTAGTTCAGCTCAGAGTAGATAAGATAAATGGTATTAATAATTATACAATATTTATCTGTATACAATGGTTCCTTAGTTTGAATCTCTTATATCTTTAGTTGACAAAATCTCTGAACTTTTGAATTGTTCCAAAGCCCCCTACTGTGGACCAGTTTGACCGACTTCCCTAAGGACCCCCTCTATGGACCACCCCCCAAAACAGAATAACAGTAATTAAATCCAGATTTCACTAATGGGTTGTCTAATAAACTATACCTGTAGGAAAAATTTTGCCTATGTTATGTTGTGCAAATGCTGCAGACTTGGGCTCAGGCTTGGGTGCAAGTTATGTCACGATTACACATTACCATATCGTTTGTTGTGGCTCTATATGAAAGACCGGGAAGCCTCAAGATTTGTGCTCCTTCCCCTCCTTTATTTTGTTTAGCTCATTCTCCTGTGGGTTCGTGAACTCATCCCAATTTCAATACTTGCAATTTACCAACACCAACAACCTATCAGACAACTCATAATTGAAATCTTTATTATTTTCATTCTGTTTGTTGTTTTGGGAAGGGGCTGTAGAGGGGGTTCGTAGGGGTAGTCCATGGACAGGTCTGTAGGGTGGTCGGTCGACCCAGTCTATAGTGGGGGTCTGCGGACCTGGGGTCATTGTTTTCAGGTTACCCCTTTTTCCTTACAAATTATCACTGGCATAAAATTGTATTTCATCTGGAGATAACTGCAATTTTTAGTTGTGATATTTCAAATGTTTCAACTGTTTTTTAAATCTTAACATCAACCAATGAAGTATCTCTAGAAGTATGGGTAAGGTTATGTACATGTATCTCAGTCTGCAAATTTTGAAGTATTGATGGTCAAATTGGTAAATTTTGAGTTTAAGCAATATTCAAGATCTTTGATCTCAATGTACCAAAATAAAAAAATTCTGTAATTAAGTAGTCACCATTAAATAGTTGTCCATATAAGAAGCTATATAGACAGTTTCTTTGTGCTTGCTTTAGGGTACTAAATGATTCACATAATAAATTGTTGTGAAGCATTATTCTGGCATCAATCAAATATCGTTATCACCTGTGACATGTCTTTTTATATTGATGTACCCTTGAACATAACAGGACTTTCCATGTGTGCATGATCTTGCCTGTTACCTATCACACTTCCACTGTTCTCCCAAAGTGGTGGTGTCATGGATGAAGAGTCAGCTGGTGAGGATCTACCAGACTCGCATGAATCCTGTTTTGCACTTTCCTGGCATAAATTACTAGAACTTAATGAATGGAAAATGTTCCCTATGGGTGGAAGCTTCAAGAAACTCCACTGTTGTGGCATGTCATAACTATGACCAGGTACACTTGGAACTGTAGGGTGGTTGCCATGATAAATGTGTTTGGGGTGAAATGAAGAGTGGGGTGCACTGTATTCCGGGTGCAGGTTCATTGTGGTGTGCTCGTGTGATGAGTGATGCTGCATTAAGTTAGCACTTCTAATGTTACCCACAGTGTGACAGCTGTTGAATGCCGAAGGAGGTGAAGTTGTCGGTCTAAAGCTGGCTGGCTCAGTTTGATGGACGTGATGCTGCTGTAAGGGCATTTGGGCATGTTCATGACCAGGTCTGATGTGAAGGTGTGGCACATACATGGGGCCTGTTGTGGTTACCATGGCTGGGGCCTTGCCTTGAAGTGGTACAGACCTCATGTAGAATGGTGGTAAAGGGTGTGGTAGTCTTGGTGGTGCCTCATGAACATTTGAAGTGGCTGCAAGTCTGGAATGAAAATTTAAGCTAACTATTTTCATTTGTCATTTTTAAGTATTGTTATGTACATTTGCAATACATGTATATACGTATTCAGCCACATGACTGGATTATTGATTGGTCTATTGGTTTCTCTGTGTCCTTTAGTTATTGGCTAGAATGATTTACTTTAGCTTTGGATTTATGACACTAAAAATGAAAACTGCTCTACATACAGGAGTAAAATTCACTGTTAGAAGCAGTACATAAATATGTACCTTGGCCTCTCCTGTTTGTTGGTTGTTACGTCTCTATTTGGTCTTTTCCTGGGGAGGATTAAGGTCGTGTCAGCAATATTCTGAGAAATCTAAAAGCAAAGAACATAAACTCTTAGTTATCAAGTGTTTTCACAAAGAACCAATGCTGGCTGGACACTTGAATGATATTTGATGATAGTTGATGACCTAGAAACTACTGACAGTTGGCTGATCATGATATCATCAACATGACAGTTGACTGATGTACCACTGACATATGAATGATACTCGATTGAGATGCATCTATGAAATATTGAGAGAAACTCAACTGATAGTTAGTTGCTATATTGACCTTCATAATTGCCAGGTTATCAACCAATTGTCACCCAACTATCAACCAAGTGCCATCCGAGTGTTGACCGATATATTGGTCAACTATCTACAAATGCTCCACAGATATATACACTGACATATCAGTCAAGATTACTTACAGTAAACATGATCTCCTATTTTCACATCAATTTACTTCAAACAATCCAAGGAGTATTAAAGGAGCAGTAAGTAGAAAAAAATTGTCTTAAGAGGTCCCGAGCTTGCCAGCAACTTTAATTTGTCCACATTGGTTTGTGTTTTAGACCAAAAAAACCATTTAGTGATAGCAACATTTCAACATTTTGTGCTGTTCACAAATGTAAAACCCAGTTTGTATCCAACCAAATCTCATACCTTGGTTCAGCCCAGGTCTAAAACCTATTCTAAACATACTTATTAATGTTATTACCTCTTGAAGAACAGCAGGTGGTAGCCTTTCCTTGATCATCCGCACATATTTCACTGTCATTTCAAGTATCTAATGAAGACAAATCATCATCATCATCATCATCATCACCACAACAACAATCACTTTTCAGAATGAATCCCTTCTTATGTAATTGTCAAAAGTAGTTAAAACTGTTGGATGCATTATGTATGTATTTCTCTGCCATTATGATGTTTCGGTTTAATAACTTACAGACGCCATATCAGATTTCTTTCCAGCAACACTTGGTAACAAAAAGCGCAGCTGATCACAACTCTCCTTGATACGTTCTCTACAAAAAAGAGTAGAACAAGCCAAATTGAACTGTGGATAAAAGGAATATTTTTCAATCAAAAGTGAGACATTTGTTTAAAAAATGAATAACAATAGGCCATAGTTGTATTCTTGGTGGGACTAGAACTAGCTTGTAACTGAGCCTAATGCAGGACATCTTTTCATATACAAATGACTTAAAGGGGCTCAGTCACATTTGAAAAGCTTAGCACAACGTTTCAAATTCGTTGTTTGCAATCCGCGTCAATCTTCTCCATCCTTAACCATCCTTGTCCCTTTATGGTTTATTATCATCTCTTTGATGTTTTTCTATCTTTACAAAGTGTTATTTTTAGGTTTCCTTCAATTTAACGGTTATTTTTTTCGATGTTCAAATAACTCAAGATGCCGTGACTAAGCCCCTTTAAATATCTTTGAGCACAAACCTGCATAATTTGCAAGTTAGTTTCGGTCCAGTATGGAGAATATGAATACAGCCTATTGGATGTCTGATTAACAATGATAATAGGACTGAGTGGAGTCCGATTCAGTCTGTAATCGTATGAGTGATTAACATAATTGGACAACCGCAAAGCAGGAGGTCGATTTGTTAATCACAAGTACTATTACAGACTGAATTGGATGACGAGATGTCCTGTTACCACTTAATGATAACAATTACAATTTTCCACAAAAGTTAAGTTTCATTTGAAGAAGTTAAATATCAATAATTAAAAGCATGGAGAATAGCTTGCAAAATGGCTGTTAAGTTCTTTTCAAAACAGTCACCAGAGACTAAACCTCCACAACTTTACAAAGTCAGTCTCTTGAATTGGTTACTACATTGATTCTTATCAATGTTGTAATTGGTAGATTTAGTGGAGGGGACCTAAAGTGATTGGCTCATGTAACTGGCTGATTACAGGTGTCCAATTACAGCCACCTGTCCGATTACATTGTCCAATATATATATTACAACTTTGCAGATTAATTAGAGCAAAATACAGCAGTTTATGTGCCTATTAAATTTGAGGAAATTGTAATTGTTATGATAAATATCAATAAATGTTGAAAAGAAAATCATGGGACAGTGAATTTGGAAGCAAAATATACTCCTTTTGACAGACATATGTACATAATAGTAATATTGTCCATTGTTTATCAACAGGAGAACAGTTAATTTATAAAAATAGTTTTCTTTTAACTTGTTACAAGAATAAAGAAAATCAGCAACATTATTGTCTAAATGTTTTGCCTGTAAGAAGAGATCTTAGAATCATTTGTGATGAGCCACAGTGTCATTTTTGTGTGTTTCAATCTGTTTTGCTGGAATATTCCACTTATGTGTAATTTTTGGAATCACATTCTTGAAGGAAAAATGGCAGATCCCATCCCTGAGCTGCCAGGAAGTGAAACAAACTCGGGTGTTCAAACTTGGTTATCGCAAAAGAATGTGATTTGTTAGTGATGAGCAGATCAATTATTTGGCAAAGCCAAATAACCTTGTCCTAAACTTGTTAATTATTTGTTAAAATGTAAAATGCCTCTTAAGCGAAGTTAAGCTCTTTAGTTATTTTGGGTGACCAGCAATTGTATGTATTTTTAATTTATTTCCTGTTTAATTTGTACTTAATGTAATTTTCAGTTCTTGAAAAATAAACCTTGTCGTTGTGTCACTGTTTTATTTTTCACCTTTACCTTCGGATTCTTTCTTTGGAGCTGTGTTTAGACAAATCATCACGTAACAGTGTGATTTTCATATCCTTACTACCCAGTGGTCCACTGATCATGTATGCTGGAGTCCCAACCATCTTGGTACTGTCACAGTCAGGTGATGCTTGCGTGGATGCTGCAGGATGTTCAGCCTTGGATGCCATGTGGCCAGCACTGAAGCCTCCACTGTTAGTGCCATGAGCATTTGGACATAGTGGTGGTGGGTTGATGGGAATAAAATGTTGTGGAAAATTGCCAACTCTACTTGGATCTGAGGATTGTATGTTGTGGTAAACATTGCCTTGGTTGCAGTGTTCAGAATAGGCTTGGTTAACCATGCCAGTAATATGAGTGGAGACAAGCCCTCCATGGGTACCGATATGGTCTGGTGCTGATCTTGGAATAAATAGAGATTGTGGTGGTGGTTCTTGCAATAGATTCCCTCCATGTGTAAAGTGTTGTGGAACAATATTTGAAACATGGCCATTGTGTTGCTGCAAGCCACCATCATTTGTAAGGTGATGGGTTTGGGTCAGATCACCAAAGCTGCCTCTATCAGCAGGAACACATTGTGCATTGAGAAATGGCTGCTGATAGCAGGATTCTGATTGGCTACCTTGAAGAGATGAGGGTTTGCAAAAAGGCTCTGATGTTGCCACAGAATTAACTGCCTGAGAAATTGGATTACTACAGTTTTGTCTGCAAGATATACAAAACAAGGTTTTCAACTCACTCGATTCTCTTTTTGCCCTAGGGCACATAAGGCAATAAATGATCATATAACATAATTTATTATTCTGTAACCTGCATGAATATCTTTGTTTACATCTACATTGTTCTGAACTCTAAAGATGTGACTTTAACAATGCTTTTAAGTTGTTGTTCTTGGAGACAATTTATTAAAAGGTTATTAAACTATTCATTCCCAGCACTCCTCTTAGTGTATTCTCATTTTTTGCCCTCCCCTTCCACCTTCTCCTGGAGACACAGACACTTTCCATAAGCACCAAAATGTAAATCTAAAGGTGTCCATGACCAGTTTGACCATAACAAACTTAATTCATTAAAGGAATAATTTGCTGTTCACTTACTGAAGCGACAGGGATGGTGAATAACGCACAACTGATGATGATGGCTCTACAGCATTTTGTTTACTCCTATCTAGACCTCTTGATCCAACTACTTGAACTCTATCGTCAGGACTCGCTGGTGTCAGTGGCATGCCTGATATGATTGAAACAAAATCAATTTACAGAAACATGAAACAAAGCATTTAGAGGGCCCAAGAGATGTAGAACCAGCCATCTGGGTGTCATTATAGTCTTACCAAAATTGAACATCGACCATTACATATAAGTGAATCTTCAGCTTCCAACAGTAATGCTGTGTGTTAATCTGAAAAATCTATAGACTTTCAGTTTATGCAGGCTGACAGGTCTGGCATTTATTAGTATCTTTTCAATGTCATTGCAACAATGAATAACACAACCCTTAGCTTTCATAATGAACACGCAACACCCTTAAATAAGCAGATCCCTTAAGGCCGCTGCACACTAGCCGATTTTTCGTTGGCCGACAAAAAACCTTAACTTGTCGGCTATTGTGCGGTGAATTCAGAGAAGTTTGCGACAAAATCAGGGCTTGTCGGGCGATATCTGACAGTGCTAGACCTCAAAAGGTCTTGTCGGGCCTTGTCGGCTAGTATGGGGTGGACCAAGACAATTTGTCCGGGCTCACGTGTACGTCGACTAATGAGGAATTGTCATGAGAATCACGTGAACAAGCCTTTTTTCAAACGTGGCAGAGATCGACTCAGTCCCAAGACTAAATGCGGTTAGTGGCAACAAAAAAATGGCTAGTGTGCGGCAAGCTGATGTCCCGACAAATTTTAACCCGATTTGACCCCGACAAAAACTCTGCAGCTGACGACAAAAAGTCGGCTTGTGTGCGGTAGCCTTTAAATAACAACATTGAAGGGCAAAACATTTAATAAGCATCATAACAACTACTTTTCAAGTAAACTTAGGGGCCCATGTTGTAATAAGTGCATTTGTGCAGTTCCTTCTAATTCACATTGTGCCCTCTCATGTTTCTGCACAACTGACTGTTATATGCAACTGTGACAGAGTTTATGTTGTAGTTGTATATCACTAGACAGTTAAGCAAAATTGGGTGCAGACATGGCAGTCCATGCTTTGCAAAAAGGTTTCAGTGGTTGAGATTTGCTTACCTTCACAGGACTTGTGTCTAGCCCACTTCAGTAAAACTTGATTCATTGTTTCCTCTGTCACTGGCAAGTGAAGGATGTCATTTATTCCATGGGAGCTAAAGTCCTCTTTGAATATGAAATGAAAAATGTTTGATTCATAAAAGGCCAAATAGAAAGGTGATAAAATATTTAGATCTTCATAAAACAGGATATAGTACCTTTGTTCCCTTCACTTGTCACTCCAATTATTGCAACAGAACGGTTCAGAGAATTGGGATTGTACCTGCAGGAATTTTTAACAACAATGATAAATTAAGAAAATTTATTTAACATTCATTTTCTATTTCTACAACAGTATCTTACATAAACATTTCATATGTTGGCTCGTCAATGGGGGAATGCTTTGCATTTTGTTGGGATAAAGTGCTCTTTTCGTCACACACTTTTGTCCCCACAGACTCAACATTTTGTACTCCTGGGATATACATATAGGCCAGTGGGAGCCCTAGGGAGGCCCATGATTGGTCACAGCCAACCCAGAGGGGAGGCCCAGCTCCCTCTTCCTCTGTATCAGTCTTTGCACCTTCCATCTAGCTTAGAGGAGACCCAACTACCCTCCAATCAGAGAGGAGGGCAAACTCTCTCCTCTCTACCCAGGAATGGTCACAGTCACCTGTGGGGGAGGTCCAACTTCAGTCCTCTATACCAGTGAGTGTATCACCCTGGCAGTAGGTTTTCTGTAGCTAACAAAGTCCAGGAGTACATGGAGCTGACGTTTGAATTTATATTGGAGCTTTTGTCACCCACTTTCCCATTTCCAGCCACACCAAGTTGTTGTTAGTTATTGTTCCTGTTTAGTAATTTTGGGTCGGACTCCAAACATGAGAAAGCTGATTTAGGAAAAATTAAGAAAATCAATTTAACATTCAGTTTCTCTTTCTGCAACAGTATCTTACATCAGCATACTGGAGGTCAAAAAATTTAGAAATAATCACCAATTTTTGTTGTTTTGAACAAAACAAAGTGAAATGTCAGAAGACTCTCAAGTCTTTTTCTTTGCAAGAATAAATCTGCAGGGATCTAGCTGTAATATAGTAAGTAAGTAAGTAACAACTTTATTTATAGAGGGTAACACTTTTTTTTTTCTTGTAATTAAGGAGAACGTTGTAGTTCCGATTTAATGTAATGAGCTGGGGAAGGTGTTCTTAGTCTCGAAATTTTATTACACTCACATGTACAAGCTGAGCTAAGCTGATTAGATCTAACATCTTATGACAATAGAGAGGCAGGTTTGACTATGTAAAGAGAAAACAAGAAACAAAAACCTTATCAGAAACTCACCTTACAGTAGAACATATTTTTTGAGCGTTGTTCGCAACCGAAGACATGTCCAGGAAAATAAGTAGAAAAGTATCTTTTGTACAAACCGAAATCAAGTCTGTACAATGACAACTTGCAAGTTTTATTCCTTCGAGTGTCTTCAGTTCTGTCCATGTTTCACGAAGACTTTCGTTTTCTGCCTCGTGAACAATTAGGATTTGCTTCTCAAGATCCTGAAATTAAGTCAACATTTCAAATGTGAGAAAATTGTTTCAAACGGAAATGGGCGAATAAAAATTGTTAAAACAAGATCAATTCAGTTAAGTTCGGAGTTTCGTGGAACAATTGATTTAGAGTTATCGCGAATTCTTCCTGTAGGATGACTTGATCAAAAGTTACTGATTTTTAGCAAGTTGCATAATGTCCGGGCATAATGTAAATTCGTAGAATAAAGAAGAAATAATAAAATGTTTACAACTTGGCTTAATTACCTTCTCTGAGAATGACGGAGCCACAGGCCGAAACACGTTTTCTTGAGGAGTTTTCAGTCCGTGTGGATTTTCCACAATTTGTTCTTTTACAGTAGCATCTCCTTCGTTGATAACGGTGTATTCGATAATTTCTGTGCGGCCATTTTCAAAAGCGTCGTTGTTTTGCCTTTCGACGATTGTTTCCGAAGTCCAAGAATTTGAACCCTCTTTGAATAGTTTACGTCTCACGGAGCTCATGACGGAAATTTCAACCGCTAAATTCCTAATTTTGTGCTTCCCAGCTGTCGCGATATGAAACGGCTTTTGGTGTAAACGTTAGTGGAGATTACGCTTTTGTTTTATCAGCTCGTCTTTTTCTCACTGGCATTCACGTGTGGAACACGGAGCTCATTCAAATTTGGCGCGAACAGTGCGCGTACATTTAAATCGCTAAAAACCAATCATACCAAACAGGAAAGTCACGTGACGTACCTAAGAATTCTGGCCCAGGATTTTTCGGATCTCGAGACATTTTTCCCACGGGAATGAAACAGACAATTCTTTTTTTATATGGGAAATCTCAAATTCCCTATTAATCAATTATGCAGCTGAAGCAGGAAAATTAGAAAGTAAACAGTTGTGGGAGAACCTTTTCAAAGTCAGAGTAGAGAAGGAAAATTTACAAATGAATATAGGCAAGCAAACCCTATCGAAGTCTGCAGAACATTTTCCGAGAAAAAGACTGATATGTATTGTTTGTAGGTACATATTCTTTTTCAGCTGGGCTTGTTGAGCAATAATAGTCTGTTCAACTCAAGTCAGTTCGCTCCAAGAAACACCTGAATTAAAAAAAAAAAAAAAACAATTTCCGGATTTCTTTATTTCTTGAATCGTTGGAAAGCTTTTCTATCTTCAAATCCTTAAATTTGAAACCCACATCCTGATTGAGGATATTTTCTCGTGTACCTTTATGACGTCATAGAAGTAAATAGGGAGGACACTTTGTGTAGAACAACGGTTGGAACGGGCCATTACAATGGTTTTTTTTCCTGAAAATTTGGAATATCTTTCTATTGAGAGGTATTCTCTCTTTTTTACCAGAATATGATCGGCAAATCACTTTATCAATTCACGTGCTCCTTGATGAAAAACCGTCGCTTTCAACTACCTGTCCACACGCGTGACAGAAACATGTTCTGAAGATGAAAAGTCAGTATTGAGCAAAGGGCTCACCTTTGCGCCAGTTAAAAAGAGCACTGATGAATACCGAGTGAAGGCTGATTGAGAAAAGTTTTACCGTCGCCTCCGTTTGCGTGTCCATTTCCACAATGAAGAAGCGAGTGAGCCCAAGCCACACCCGACACTTCTGACCCATTTGCTATGCTGAACAACAAAGAGTCGACCTGGACACCACCAGAGGGCAAATTCACAGCGACAGATCACTACGTGGACCGTTGCCGCTGCGCTGTTAATGCTCTTGATTTTAAGACAAGGACGCATCAAAATAACTTGCCACCCTCTGAAAAACAAGCGTTACTTCACCTCACCAAGCGGGATGACATCATAAAACTGTAGATAAAGGTGATATAGTTGTTGTATGGTCGCGGCCCTTGTACGATGCCGAAGCACACAGGCAGCTATACAACGCCTTGGCCACGACCCTGCTAAGGAATACCAGCAAGTAATCGAATCAGCTGTCAAACAGATGATACAAGCCAACGAACGTCCGGCATCAGCAAAGAATCTCGTTTTGCAGACCCCAAGGACATAACGTTTCTATCTTCTACCAAAGATCCACAAGGAGAACAACCCTGGAAGACCAATTGTTTTAGCGTGTAATTGCCAAACCGAGAACATTGCGTCTTACCTAGACATGGTTATGTCACCTCTCGTGTGTAATCTTAAAACATACGTCAAGGACACTAACCATGCACTTCAGATCTTTAGAACTTTACAGTTTGACAACGATGACACCAGCCAACGCTTCCTCTACATAATGGACATACCTTGAACGCATTCTCGTTCAACAACGAATTTTACCATCAAGTGGGAGGGGTGGCCATGGGCAGCAAAATGGGCCCAAATTACGCCTCTTCACTTTTGTAGGATATGTAGAAGAACAAATCAGTCAACAGTAAACTGTTAGAGTACCTCAGCTACACAAGAGATGCATCGACGATGTGGTAGGCAACTGTTCTGACCAAGCCGACTTTCTAAACAAAGCCTAAAAGATGGCCTCTTTCTTTGAGAGACTCGGCTACAGCGCACAAACTCTGAAACATGGCCTCGAGAAAATGAAACACCTGTCTCAAAGCGAGGCAATTACCAAAAGCAATTCGACGGAAGAAAAGATGACAAGGAGTCCTTTGATACTCACATAACATCCTTTGAACACTCGAGTACATGGAATCCTGCTTGACAATTTCAAATTGATTGCAGACGACCCCAAGCCTAAGAACGTCTGCGTGGGAGGCTACAGACGACCCAGCAACCAACCTCATCTTTCCACAACCACCAATGGCTGCGTTTCGACGTGATGACAACTTGCGAACATGACTAGTTCTCACGGCAGAAAAGCAGGCTGCAACACGCGCAGGTAACTATCCATGTCAACATCCACGTTGCCGTACTTGCGGCCATATTGCCAGGAAAACAGATTTTCTGGGGCCAAAGGATCCGGCTTAACCATTAATGATTCCTTCACGTGTTTGTCCCGGGTGTTTGTCCTCTGGTCTGATTTACTGCATCTCCTTCCGTCGCTGCCCTGCCCTGCGATCAGGCTCTACTCGTTTCCTTGGTAGCGAGCGCCGACATAAGAAGATATAAGAGCGATGGTACAATTGGGCCTGATTGCAGGTTACTGCCCTGTCATTAGGGACCTTACGCATATACGACGGCGACGGCGACGGCGACGCCTAGTAAAAAATGTGTTTTTATTTTACTTTGAAATTTCGCATTTATTGAGATCTATTAAGTGTGTTTGTTGGTATTAAAACATGCCTCAGCTGAATATGTTACGAATGCGGTTAGTTCCAAAGAGAAATACGAAAAATTAGCCGTTGCGGTTCACGTTCTCCAAGCAACGCTGAATTTGGTCATTTCACGTTGTCGTTTTGCAGGAGACGGCAAAGAAATGTACAAAGGCTTATAATGGACGTGAACAGCTATTGTTCTGCTCATTAAGCCCCGGCCAAACGATCGCAACATGCCAACGCAACATATCGCAACATTGTTGGGCGCAACATGTTGCGTACGTTTGGCCACCGTGTTGCGATGTGTTGCAACATGTTGGGTGTTGTTGGCTCAAATTTGAGCCAACAACACCCAACATCTCGCAACACATCGCGACACGGTGGCCAAACGCACGCAACATGTTGCGCCCAACAATGTTGCGATGTGTTGCGTTGGCGTGTTGCGATCGTTTGGCCGGGACTTTAAACCTTTTGTTTGGTGGCGTTCTCGTTGCCGTTGCCGTCGTGTTTTGTGTAAGGTCCCTATTTACATCGGCGAGACTGGACACACTCTGAGGGAACGTTTTGGTGAACATCTACGAAGCATTAACAAGAATGCGGCTGGTTTTCCCCTCGCAGAGCATTTCAGTTCTAACGGACAAACCGCTGCCGACGCACTGGTCCGCGGGATCAAATTCTGCGATGGGAACAAACAGAGGAAGAGGCAGGAAATCCGTCTCATCTTTCGACTTGGAACATGCCACCCGCGCGGCTTCAATACTGATTTTCACTTCATTTGTAGCAGAGTCTCTTGTTGTAGTTCGCACACGTGTGCAAACGGTAACTTTCAAATACCAGGAGTCGTGGCGCAACTCATAACGAACATTCCACTTATTAAAGGCACAGTCCCGAAATGTCTGGACATTTGTTAAGATTTTAGCACATTCTTCACTTTTATTATTTATTGTAGTATCAAGTGCCACGCAGCCTACGAAGTTTTTTGAGCTTCTCATATCAGACATGTTCTGCTGGCCAATCAAAATGTTCCCAAGTGGGTGGGTAGCTGGCAGTCGTTTCAATTCAATGAGTGGGAAATGAGATAGGAGCGACTTCTCTTCATTAGGTTTAAAAATGCTGCTAAATGGTGCACTCATCCCGTCTCACTTTTTTAGGGACATATTTCGTAATCCCCTCTCAATGTCTTTGCACATATATTCACCTTTCGACGTTAATATTTAGTGCTTTTAATGGTCATATTAAAGTAATATTTTTTTACTATGATGCTGACCCACAGATTAATGAAGCCGCCATGGTACAGTCTCTCGATCGGTGGCTTCCCGATATCTGATCAGGGTTCTTAGCAGAAGTTATCACAGCATAACAGGCGGCATAAATTATAGCGAGACCCGATTCGCCCGGAGGGGCAAACCAACCAAGCGGGGTCTGGGGGTATGCTCCCCGAGAAAATTTTGAAATTGCACGTTACAAACATGCGATTTCATGGATTTTGGAGGGCAAAATTTTACAGAAAATGAGTTGTTTATGATCCGAAAATTCGATGTATCAAGTGGCGCTGTTTCACCCTTTTAAATACTATTTTCTTCTTGAAACGTCCCAGTCTGCAAGTCTTAGTGTATTGTTCTATGTGTAAGTAAGTAATTTTATTTAGTCAGGGTGGCCCATTCAGCAGCGAGGCTGATATCCAGAGGGGCTCTAGACTGAAGAAAAAAGATACAAAATTTCACGATGATAAAATAGAAAATGGTAAAAATTTGAAACTGATAAACAAGCATGCATTAATTTATAATAATCTAGCGTCTATTAGATTTGAAAATTATAGGTATTAATTAAAACTTTAAAAGAAGAAAGCGACTCTGCCTGTTGCATGCTACTAGGTAATAGATCAAAAAGTGCTGAGCCCGAATAACTAAAAGTTCTTTTTGCAAGGCTAAGTTTGACTTTGGGCAGGTGCAAATCAGTTCTTCTGCGTAATTTCTAGTGAAATAGTCACTCAAATATTGAGGTGCTAGATTGTTAAGACATTTATACACTAAGACACATTTATGTCTTTTCCGTTTTGTTTCTAACTTAGTCCACCCTAAAACATAAAAAGTTTCTTTAGAAGAATCACGCCTTAAAATGATGCGGGCGGCGCGATTTTGCAAACGCTGTAGAGTTTTGCTGGAGGTGGCTGACAGTTCACCCCACACGGTGTCTGTATAACATAGGATTGGTCTGATTGATTGATCCGTGTATAAATTTTAATGATCATGACCGTAACAGGTGGCTACATTCGATTTTACCGTGGATAGAATTTCGCCGTTCTACTCAGAACCCTGCGACTGATGTCAGCTGACACACTAACAGCTAACCATCCCAAGTGCTTGGAAACTGCAAAATTACTTTTCAGGGACTGGTCAAAAAGTACAGGAGAGGGTGGGCCGGAGTATTTGAGAATGTGGTGGTCAGAAAACACATGACCCACCCCTTCCATTTGGTACAAAACTGAGTGGCCCACCCCTACATGAACGTTGAATATTACTTCACCCAAATTTATTCCCTAACCATAATAAAAAATCATCCAAGAATAATATTGTTTCCCTTTCCTCTTGCAATTTTAAGCTGTCATTTAACTCTAAAAATAAAATTGACAGAACGCCTTTCGCACTTGGCCTCCATGCAGCCTCGCTTCGCGTGGAACAGTGATCCGTCTAGAAAAAAAAGGCTCAAGGGAGTCCTGGGATTCATGTAGCCAGTAAACTATGGGTTCCCATGAACATGTGTCCCGTACCCATGTAACAAATAACGCGTAAACACGATTTGGCCATTTGCTGTTCTTGAAGACCAGCATGTTGAAAAAGTGCAGCACTCTGGGGTATTTTGAAAATTTCCGCCCTGGGACTGCCGCTTGCTCATTCTGTCAGAATTCTTAGCAGACAGTGACTTCGAACAGATTTTACAATGCATGTAGTTGCCATTTCTGTTCTACACGTCCAACCATGTGTATTTTTTCAGTTACGAATCGAAAACCTTTTGTCATTTGGAACTGGAAGGAGTCACCTCTTTGTTAGTTGTGTCAAATGTGAACAATTCCTGTTATAAAATAGGATGTCCCGCCCCTATGGGTAGCTGAAAATTGGACGACCCACCCCTTTCTAAGGGCTCAAAAACTGATGACCCACCCTCTCTCTACTCTGGCCCACCCACCCCCACTTCCCCCAATACTTTTTGACCAGTCCCTTAGCTAGAATGCCAACCTGGAAATGGCCGTCCACCAACTTTGTACGGGCATATGACATTCAGTGATCCCCCCTTTTGGGCTCTCAGTTATGACTAACCCCCCTTCTGTCATCTTAAAAATCCAATGATCCTCCCCAGAAATCCTCCGCCTCCCCCGGTCCACCCAAGCGATAAATAATGACCGGTGGCTCATTAAATATTTGTCCTATTCTATTTGTCGGAAAATTCTCACTGGTTTCAGTTCCACGCAAACATAAGGCAACCCTCCAGTGTGCTCCGTGTTTCCCTCAGTGCATTCGCTGACCGACCACACCGGAGCCTTATGTGTTTTAATGAAACTCTAATTGCTGCATCCTCAGAGTTTAGTCCCGTCTTCTTTGTCTTCTTTGATGTTTCTTAATGCGCCTTTCAAATGAAATCATTACTTCTGAACCGGGTTTTTCCAAAGGTGGTTAACACTAACCCTGCCATATTTTTATAGAAGAAAATTAATACTTTGGTTAAATTTTTAAATTTTCTTCTATAAAAATGTTTTTCACTGTGATTTTTTGTGTACTTTGAGATTATTCAAACTGGAAACGAAAGTGCAAACATAAATAAAATTATAAATAGAAAACCTCACCAGAAAGTTACAAAAATGAAAATTCTCAGTAATCCTCGGTGAGCTATCGGGCTTTGAACAATTCTAAAGAGACTAATATAGACATTCTCGTACACAGGCCTCCCAGCGGTCAGACACAGTGGTGTTCATTAAGTGACGCTTCGAGTGTTAGCTGTTCGGAGTGTAAAAATACTGTAAGACGACTTACACGCTATTGCACAACAGTGCTGGAGCAATTACTTGACGCAAAATTTAGAAGCTAATCTCGTGCGAGTTTTAAAAATAGCTATTTACGTGGGAAGATGAATGATGATTAATTATTTATGGCGCTTGTATGTAGCAAGTTTCTCTTTCCCGTTGGAAATGTTTTCAGAGACTTCACTTGAAAAATGCACCTGTTGGTTTTCACCGCTGCTACAACAAAAAGGTATTCAAGGAGTTTTCTGATGAGTGCTTATTATAGTCGGGGGTTAGAACAAAGAAAAGGTTTCCTGTACTTCCAGGAAGTGAACGTTGAGAAGGAATGTTGATAATCTTATTAACAACTGACTTGTTCCTGTTTTTAGAAAAGCAGATGTTAAATACAACAGCGGAAGCCCATTAGACTACCGCCATAAATTTGACTAGGAATGAGTTCTTATCACTCGCAGAATGTCCTTCTTTTAAAACATATTTACTTTGCTCAGACATGTTACAATAATTGCTTTGATATTATGTTGTGACAGTGTCTGACATTTGTGAACGAAAGTTAAACAAAATTCCGTACGCCTGACATTAGCAAAGTTTGGTCGTAGATGAATCACAAGGCGTTCCGTATAGTTAAGGTCTAAGAACGTATTTAGAACAGGGAACAATTCTCTTATCATTGTGGGAGACGGTGATGGAGATTGGCGAAAGCAATCGACATGCAGAACGCAAACGTTCAGTTCCTCTTTCAAGGAGGGGGTCGTACAGGGGTATTCTCGTGATGCGTGATTAGCTGATTTTATTTTCCGTGGAACGTGAAATTAGACATTATTCTTCGTGATCCGTGATCTGAAGATTTTGCGTGACCCGTGAAGAACTTGAATTACTAACAGATATTCGTGAATTCACCTCTTTATACAAAGTGTTTTGAGACGCGAGTCCTCTTGACAAAGGTATGCGAATTACAATATATACAGCCTTGAAATAGCCTTTCACGAGCTTTTCCTTCCGCAGACACTCTTTCTGGTGTAAGAACTGGATATTAAAATGAGTATCTTACTTGCTTATTTTCGTGATTCGGGTAAACAAAATTTAGACATCCGTGATTCTCAATTTTTTCGGTTCGTGAACCGTGCCACCCCCACCCCCCCCCCCTGTACGACCCTCTACAAAGTTTGCTGAACATGTCAAGGAGCTGACAAACGAGCCGAGCTGATGAAGAAACTCAACGCTCTTTGACCATCTCTTCCATCTTGTGCCCACCTTCCCAAGCAGAAGCTGCGTCAGTTACTATAAAAGTAAGTTAAAAATGAAGTTGCATCTGAGCAAAATTGCCGTAGGTTATCATGATTACAAAACAATTGTGAGAATTGCTACTCCCCCTAGGTTGGGTGCTAGCAGATGGCCAAAGTACCCCCCCGGCATTTTGTTAGGTTTCCCTGAGAGTCCGCCTTTCGTCGAAACCCTACTATACTTCTGGCCTAACTTAACAAAAACACACACGTACTTGGTCCGAGGTTCATAAAACCACCCCGTTAACGCAACCAGGTTTTGTTCAGTCTGTGTTGGAAGGGGTAAGAGGGCTCCATGGCGAAACAAGTTCCGTTTAGACTCCTCGTAAACTAGGCCGGCTCGAATTTCTTTTCTTCGCTGTAGATAACGTTTCTCTCTCTCCCCCACCCCCTCTCTATAATTTCGATCCCCTACTGAATTTCCTGGGAGGTCCGTGGGTCAGTGAACAGTTGCAGCAGACTGAATGAGAAAGTCATAAACAAAAGCACTTATCTAGCAAAGACAACGTACTAATAGTAAATTTATTTCACACAATTCTCTGACATCTACAACATCCGGCGGCAGATATGAATTGTTAAACAGGGAAACGCCGCAAACAACTTTACTCTCCCATCTCCTCCCCCCTAAAGGGAAAGAGGATCAAGGCGCACCTCGATAAAAGGTGCAGCGAGTTAACCCTCTACATCAGATGAAGGTAAGTCTTATTCATCCATTGTGGCCTTTTGAGAGTCGCCGTCTTGGGCCGGATGCACACAAATGCCCGTTCAACCTGATAATAACAAAAAGATAATTCAGTAAATATTATTTCAGCTGCATTAAGCAAAGCAGACAAGTTTTTAAGTGTCCTAGCTAAGCCGTCACCGAGTTGCGATCTTGCCACTGTTCATTGCCTGAACAACAACTGCACGACAACCGTGACGACACTCATATCAGCTATCAAATTGCAAAGTAAGCAATATTTATTGGTCTTAATGCCTGGGAAAATTTATGTTCGAGTGATGGAGATTAATACCTAAAAGCCCATGTCCTAATTGGCAAACAACGCGTGTCATTATCCGATCAGATTGAAAGAAAGCCCCGGCTGTTATTGATATGGTTCTATAGATATGATTATACAAGCAAGCAAGAATTAATTTGAGAGATAAAGATGGCTAAAGCTAAGAGAAGCAAGAAGAAAGAATGGACTGATGCGAGGTTAAAGCCGAAAAGGAGAATGTTTTGCGTGTTTCAAAATTGGAACAAGTAGGATAATGAACGATGGAGATTCATGATGGAGTTGCGTGTAAACCTGACAGCAAAGTGATCAAAGATGCAGACAATTTGACTTGACAATAAAGAAATATATGAATAAAACAGCGGCTCTAATTAAACGTCTACAATTTACGACGACAGACTTAAATTCTCGACAGATTCTCCAAGAAAAACACTGCATATTTTCCGTCTCTATTTTCTTTTCTGTCACAATTCTTAAAAAGTGCCGCCATATTGAGTAGCACGAGAAAAACTGACTGCAAGTATAGAAGGGGGAGATACTAAGATGGCAGTTCATTTTGGATAAACTAAGCATATAATCCTTTGGCCACCTGCTCCAATAAACAATCAATACCTGCTGTGAGCGACTATTCTACATACAAAGCTAGGAGACGTTCACCGAAATCGGCTGCTGAAAGGCACCTTGAAGACTGTCTTCACATTTGACGGCCAAATTCTTTATTGCGCACTACAAAGCCTCCGAAGCGACCCAAATAACACCTTAACCAGTTAATGAAGATATATTAAAAATGCAAACTACCCGAGGAAGCAACAACACGAGGATGAAAAAGATCTACAAAGCCCTCGGCACTCTCCGTTTAAGTTGCGTGAAATCTTCTCTTTTTGCCTCAACAGAATTTCTTGCAACAAGTGCATGACAGTAGATTTGGAACCTTTTGGAGGATAAAATCTACCAGAAGTTAACTCTTTCTTTTAATCTTCGGTCAATGCACTCAGAGAAACTTATCACTTATTTAAATAAATGTTGCAAATGTTTAATTACGCAGCAGGTACACATACTTCTCATTCCGGATTCAACATTCCCTAATTTGTAGCCGCAATAATTTTCAACCCTCTAGCGACGGTTTAAACTCTGTAAACATGAACTCCCTGTCAGTAATGTTTGCTGTATAAAACGATTCTTTGAAACTCACTTTAGATCTTAACATTCTTAGAAGGTTGAAGTATTTCAATATGCATACCTCGTATTGCGAATCACATTGAAAGTAATTAGGGAGCGTTAGTAGCCACGCCAAGGACGACGCCAAATAAAAATGAATTTGTATTTTACCAACGAAATTTGCGATTTTCTAAATCTGCTCGAGTCGCCAATGGCTCTAGAAACGTGTTTAAGCTAAATATGCAACAACGGCGTTCAATTCCAAATGGAATACGAAAAATTAGCCGTCGTCGTCCACGTTCCGTAGACGACGCAGAACTTGGTCATTTCACGTTGTTGTTTTGCAGACGACGGCAAAGAAATGTACAAAGATTTATAACGCACGTGCACAGCTATTGTTTTGTTCATTAAACCTTTTGTTAAGTGAAGTTCTTCTTTGCCAAACTCAAAAGCCCACGCTAGAGCAATTTTGTCTTCAATTATTGACCTTTGTTCGAGTACGGGAAGAGGAAAACTTGTATTTGTATATTCAAAACAACAAAATCTTGAAGTTGAGAGCGCCAAGAGCACGTTTTACTGATGTAAGAGACGATACAATGACCGCAGCTGAAAATGCTGCCCACATAAAATGAAAATAAACTCAACTAAAGTTGACGACCGCAAGAATTCACTTGAATCTTGTATATTTGTTTCCGTCATTGTCGCCAATCTTAATCATTTCAACCAGTAAGCTTATCCTGCTCAAGAAATTTCTTAATTATGAATACCCGATGTTATAATAATAACTTGCTTCGGTTCAATTCTAGGTTTTTCCCCGTAATTCATCTGATTTCGAGTGATTTTGAACGGAACGCTGAACACTTTTAATATTTTGGTTGTGGTGGCTTGTTCATTTAATCGCGCAGGTTTTAACCCTAAAAGGATGTAAAACCCTACATTTGTTTATCTTATTTATTCAGAGCCAATCGTGAAGAAAATGCAAACGAAATTCCTTCACAGCAGTGAACAAATCAAAATCGAAAAAAGCAGATTCTAGCAAACCGCTGACGTTGAAAACTGAGCTCCTAAATCAAACATTCCGATTTTTGCTACCGCTCATCTGTCTCTAGACCACTTCTTCCAATAACCATTTATTATCAAAACTACAATGAAAAAGTTAAAAAGGAACCAGGAGAACGAACAGGTCAGAAATGAATCGACGGAATATGCTGGTTTTTTTTTAATTTTTTTTACAAAAAAAAAAAACCTTAGTGTTATCGAGTGCTATATGACGATAAGAATAAAGAGCTGACTCACGAGTGTTTAATAGCCAGGCAACCGAGGAAACATTTGACAATTTTTTCACATTAAATACCACATTACTCTTGAAATAGAATTTCCGACGCGTAATAAAATCGAGAGCATGACAGACTCGAGTGAAAACACAACGGTATCTCCTGAAATTTTTAACAAGATTACTACGTTGAAAAACCTCCTTTTCACTCAGGTACTACAGCGACATAATGGTGGTGCGACAATGATTCACAGCGCGTAAGAAGCAACATGCTCGAGGCGCTGCTTATTCAAAACTCAAGCCGACGGCAGCGTATTTTTGTTTAGCTCAGCGGTTAGCTCGAATTTCTTTCTTCTGCGTCGCCTACTGATAAACGGCCATTGTGACGAGTTTGGATTGGAACAATACAAAGGAAAAAGAAAGTGTGTTATTTAATATCCGGTATTCTTCCGTCGACAATACCAGTTCTAAGAGCATTCGGAAGTAGATGCGCAAAGGAGGTGAAAGAATCTCGCCTTCAACTTGACGAGGCAACAGCTGTCAAGAAACGTATTCATAATTTATATCGGTTAAATTAAAACAAGACAAGGGAGAGATGAATTAAAAGTAAGACATCCTAACGCACACTCGCCAATTGATTTCAAACAGGCCGGACAAAGGTTCTTTTTGGGCGAAAAACCAGCGCGCGTCGACCAAAAGTCGGTTAACTCAAGAAAGGCGCTAGACTGTCTTCAGGATTTTCAAAGCAATTCGATTAAAACAACCAAGCCTTATCGTGTTGTGACGACATAAATATTGCAAAAGTTCGAGAGACGCTTCACTCTGTTAAGTCGAAGAAAACATTTCAGTGTATGCATAGAGAATCTTGAGGCTCAGAATTTTTTTTTCTCCATTGTCCCAATGGTTTCCAACCATCAGTGCCCGAATAACACATTCCTGTAAAGTTTGGTATTGCGAGAGCGGACGCTAGTGTGTAGTTACCGCCACATCACCTGCCTTCCAAGTGTAATGAGGGCGAATTAAGAATCAAGCGACTTGTTGATGTTTTTTTAAGTTTGTATGAGTAGCATACTCTTTAACGACCTACCCTACTACCTAAGCTTGTAGAGATCTTGAAGGATTCAACAAAAGCCCTTAAATCGTTACACCGTAATTAATTGGAGAGTGCGCCCTGAAGAAAAAATCCCATCATCAGGTTGGCAATGAACCGATGAAACCTGCGGGTATTATGCTTGTAGTTATTGTTTTTTTTTACGTCCACAAATTCGCAACGGTATTGCACAAAAGCCGACTAGGGATGACAAAAGAATTTCCACAGAACGAGACATGCAAATGAATCACGGAAGGCATATTAAAAACCTCTGTGTTCAAGCCGAAACAATTACCGACATAAATACACATGACGATAAGTTTATTCCTCTTTAACGCGAAGTACTTAAACAAAAGCAATTTCTTTCGGAGGGGGTGGATAGTGTGCCAAAAAACGAGAGGAAACTTGAGTGGATTTTTCTTGACATTCCGCCCACCTCGAGGAGTGCGGGATGTCATTTCACAAAAACATACGAGCAGAATTCACAAGATTATAAAACACGTTAGGTCGCCTAAACAAACCAAAACAAAGCGTTCTGGCGGCTGCCGCTACGAACATTTGGTTGTTGGCAGAGATTTTGGCAGCAGTAGCAGGTGTAATGGGTGAGATTGCAATGAGTGCGTTTTTTTGTCATTTCACACCCAAACCAGTACCAGTCAAAATCACGTGACTCTCCAGTGTCGGTCTCATTTGATAGGCCACTTGATTATAGACTCTGCTTGTAATTAGCATACGGTGTCAAGGCAAGAAGGAAGCCCAAAAACCTGTATGATTGAGTCGCTTCAAGGCGGTTAATTCTATGGCTGGAAACGAACTTTCGCGTTCGCCAGCGCGCGACGCCAGTCATCTATAGCCCGAGATCGCGGCTGAATGTGGCTTGAAAACAGCTTAAATCACGAAAAATGGCGGACAATCGAAGGCCGTCCTCGGTGCCTTCAGAGGACTTTTATAAAACGCGTATGGCCAACTCAAGTAATATTTCGCGCAAGTCTTCGATGCAAGCTGGTACCGAAACATCACAGATCGTCTGTGCGGACCGATCGCTCTTCATTTTCTCGAAGGAAAATTTTATTAGAAAAATATGCCGCACGATCGTCGAGAGTAAAGTATCCTTTGATGCGAACGAAACGTCTTTGTACAAAATGTTCTCTCAGGTTTGGCGTTGTCTGTGAGTTTGTTGTCGTCTACTGCAGCAGTTGAGCGTGCGTGCTGAGGACCCTTGTTAGTGTGTAGCGTTGTGAAGTCGTGGTGAATTTTTTCCTGGTCAATTTGAACTGTTTCAGTGGCGTGTTCCTGTGAAATTTTATTTTCTAGTTTTACGTATTTGTGCGTTTGTGTTCGTATCATATATTCCTTAACTGAAGACAAGCCTTTTGAATATTTCATTTTATTGACCATCTTTGTCAATTGCATTCTACTCGCCGCAAATACTCCGCTGCCGAACAGCGACAAGTCCGATCTGAACCAAAAACTAGTAAGTAGAAACTTGGAGATTTCTGTACACAATGCGACTCTGAACTCAGGATCGTTCTGCGGTCGACACTATTACACTTGCTTGGATGGAAGTGAATCACACTCTCTCATACTTGTTGTTATTGTTCCTGCTTTTTCTTAGGAAGATGCCGAAGTATATTTATTAGCAATATTCTGCCTAGAAGCCCTATTAAAAATTATAGCTCTTGGATTTGTGCTACACGCCGACTCGTACCTTCGGAACGGATGGAACGTCTTGGATTTTGTGGTGGTCGTAACAGGGTAAGTATGTATACAGTATGCATGTGTGTGTATATTTATGCAGTATAATGCCTGCGCTCTTTATTCAACCATGTATGTCGTTGTAATTTTCACTCGTAAATTTCAATATTTAGACAACCTTTCACTCCCTTACCAAAAATCTCGCAAGGCAAGTTTACGACATGTATCTGATTGTGAGTTCGTTAGGTAGTTTCGCTAAACGAGTCAGCTTGAAATGTACACGGTGTGTTAACGGCAGCGCGACGCACGGGCGACGACTTGACTACTAAGCATAGCATTGGGCAATTACACCAGCTATAAACATGACAACCAAACATGCTAAACCGAGCGATATTGAGTCTACTGCACACTGCCCGAGAGTGTTTACGTCATTTTAGAATGTGCCAAAGCTGCGCCAGTTAACGAAACGCAAAACACGAGAACCTTATGTACGTGTATGCGAAACTCGCTCAACCGAAACACGGAGACAAAAGCAACACTAGTCACGCATATCACGACTGTGAACTGCAGACGACCTCATGGCAGGATTCATGTAAAAAGTTGCTTCTATTCTTCTGAAAGCTGATTGTCCAAGTCAGGCAACTTATAGAGGAGGAAATATTATTGTGTTTCCATTAGACGATTATCGCTTCACCGTTCACCCTGCCGGGTGACGAATTTCGTTATTTCAATTCTTCACGCTATCTTAGATCCTACTTTAAGCGCATCAACGATAAAACCGAAAAATTCTTTAATTATCCAATTCGCTACAATTCTCAAACAGAGTATTTTCTTAGAGTCGGAGTTGGTCGGGCATCCCCGCATTGCACTCAATTCCCCCACGCCAAAACTCGTCCGTGTTCAATTATTTAACGTCGCTAGAGTAAATAGCCATGTTATATGAAAAGTCAAAACACAAGTGCTAGTACATCTATTACACCTAGAACTTGATGTTTGCTCAAAATCGAAATCAATGGCTAAATCACATACGTCTACATTAACGACCGAGTATGAGGTATTAAGGAAACCCTCAATTAAACAGTAATATCAGTACAGAGTAAGTAGCTACTCCACACAGGATTAAAATGAACCTCAAATAATATGCGACGATGGAAGTTCGAGTTTAGTGTATCTAGCTCTGCACAACAAAATGCCCTAGTCCGCTCGTTTGGCTACTAGCTGTAGCAATTCCCGTGAAAAACAGGTTCTTTTCCCGAGAATGTTCCTTTGCAGGTACCGCGGCTTAATATACGCCTTGCATAACACAACTCCGCGCCTACGCACAAAAAACTTAAGTCATAAGAAAATAATTCGGCCAAACAAAATTTCACACGTGGTATCTATGGTAACAAGCGCGTTGTAGAAGACTAGAAAAGTGAAAAAAGGGGTTTAAGTACAAACAACCCGCTAGTTTTGAAACTGTCGATAAGTAAATAAAACATTCTCGAAAGCTGCATTACAACAACGCTAAACAGTATCAC